>PQFF01000117.1:0-60257 GCA_003547095.1 Diversispora epigaea
TACGTATTTATAGCGTACTAGAACGTTACGTTCTAGTACGTAGGTGTCGTTCTAGAACGCAATACGAACGTTCCGTCCATAGAACGTTATATAACGTTATATAAAAATTACTGATGTTGTCTTTGTGACGATAGAGATTTGTTCTCTATAAACTCTTTTAAAAACCTCACCCTTGCCTCTTTCGAATAAAACCACATATTTAAATCCTTCATCGTATATTCACTTACAAACCTTTCAACTATAGCACATTACATATAACTGCTGTGTGATCTTTTATATTTAGTTTTTTCCTGCTTTAGTTATCATTTCCTATTTTTCTTTGAAGGTACGACTAGGCTGACAATGGGTCCAATCACTAATAGATAGTCAATTTTTTTCAATTTATGAATAGGAATTTCCAATTTATGAATTTTCACAAATAGGATGTCTGATTTATGCATATTTGCACCATCAATAGAATTCTGATTTTTGTTCATTCAATCAATGTATTGTTGCTGTGTTGCTGCCGTGCCTAAGGGTGGAAGGCTCAATTGATATGAAGGTTGACTCAATAATTGCGCCTTTGGCTAATTAATTTTGCGCCAGCTAAATTCTGGCTAAATTCTGGCTCAAAGGCTAATTAAATTGCACTGGCTAAATTTTGGCTCAAAGGCTAAATAATTTTTTTCTGGCTAAATTCAGGCGCAATTTCTGATTGGCTGGCGCAATTTTGGTCACGTGACAAAAGGTTTATTAGATAAAATTATTAATTAATTTTACTGATATTAATATTTTAATATATTGTTTTAAAATAGCTATAACTTGATCAATTTTAATGCTACAGAAATGAAATATATATCATCTTGTAGCTAAGAACCAGATCTTTCGATCTGTCATAGGAATATTATAGTAGAAAATCGCTCCTAGTTATGTAAAATTGATTTGAAATTAAAGCTAAAATTAATTATTTTTAAAAATTTAAAAATAATTATTTAATAAATTTTATAATTGCGCCAGCCAATCAGAATTGCACCATTATTTAACCTTTGCGCCTTAATTTAGCCATTGCGCCTGATTGCGCCGTGGCTAAATTCTGGGCTCAATTGGCTAAATTAAATCTGGCTAAATTCCTGGCTCAATTCGTATTGCGCCTACTATACATGTCGTCAAAACTATTGAATTGAATCAGACGCAATTAAAATTGAGAAAAATTGGAGTTGAGTTAAGACAAATTTTGATTTTTACTAGTAATAGACGCAATTAGTTGAGTCNTTTGGTCACGTGACAAAAGGTTTATTAGATAAAATTATTAATTAATTTTACTGATATTAATATTTTAATATATTGTTTTAAAATAGCTATAACTTGATCAATTTTAATGCTACAGAAATGAAATATATATCATCTTGTAGCTAAGAACCAGATCTTTCGATCTGTCATAGGAATATTATAGTAGAAAATCGCTCCTAGTTATGTAAAATTGATTTGAAATTAAAGCTAAAATTAATTATTTTTAAAAATTTAAAAATAATTATTTAATAAATTTTATAATTGCGCCAGCCAATCAGAATTGCACCATTATTTAACCTTTGCGCCTTAATTTAGCCATTGCGCCTGATTGCGCCGTGGCTAAATTCTGGGCTCAATTGGCTAAATTAAATCTGGCTAAATTCCTGGCTCAATTCGTATTGCGCCTACTATACATGTCGTCAAAACTATTGAATTGAATCAGACGCAATTAAAATTGAGAAAAATTGGAGTTGAGTTAAGACAAATTTTGATTTTTACTAGTAATAGACGCAATTAGTTGAGTCAGACGCAATTAAAAATTAAAATTTTAAGAGTTGAGTCAAGACCAAATTAGTTTTGACGACATGTATAGCGCCTACCATCCCTAGCTGTGCCATTGATAAAATAAATAATAAAAACGAAATCTTGTAAAATAAATTTTTTATTATTAATATACTTGTTTGTTTTATTTAATTTATATTTTTTGTTTATTATTAATTAAGACATTTTATAAGTGTAGATTTACCAAAGTCTCAAGAGTTGACCTTTAATTAAAAGTGTGTATTACTTTTTAATGTAACTCAACCGCTTGAGTTTTTTGCCCAAGAATTTGATAAGGAATGGTGACCACTTGTTTCAAATTATACATGTCGTCAAAACTAATTTGGCCTTGACTCAACTCTTAAAATTTCAATTTTTAATTACGTCTGACTCAACTAATTGCGTCAATTACTAATAAAAATCAAAATTTGCCTTGACTCAACTCCAATTTTTCTCAATTTTAATTGCGTCTGACTCAATTCAATAGTTTTGACGACATGTATATTTCAAATGTTTGGACGCGTTTTAATGTAAAAAAAAAATAAATGGCGACACTACAATAATTTATACATATCGTTTAATGAAATACAAACAGTCCAGTATTCGGAAAGAAGAAATTTCAAACAACAAAAAGAGAAAAACAAAAATTCGTCCATCTCACTTATGTTTGGCGAAAATAAAGGTGTCATATTTTTTCAGAAAGGAAAAGTACAAGTTAAACGCTTTCCAGACTCACCTGATCATAGTATGACAGAATTTCCCTTTTGATGATCACGTTACACAAATTTTTGTATATCAAATACATATGATTTTACGTTACCCTATAGGTGTCATATTGATAGACGAAACCATGTGCCATGATATATTACCAGAGTATTCTTCTACTGCTTTTCGAACGTAATTTGCATAGACATCAAATGGCATCATTTGCCTGCGTGAAATATCTTAGAGGACGAATTTTAAAGATAATATGTATTAAATTTTTATGAAAAATAGAATAATATATTTTTTAATTATTTTTTTTTATTAAAAATATTTTTGTTTCTCAAGTATTTTTTTAAAGAATAAAATATTTTAGACGAAAATATATTTATTATATTTATTATATTTTTACATTTTACCAATTTTCTATTTAATTAAATTCTATTTCTAATCTATTTGAAATATCTTGCATTTCTATTTTCACAGTTTGTTCTTGCTCCTCTTCTATATCATTTCTTTCATCATCAAGGTCTTCCTGTATAAGTGTGTCATTTTGACTGTTTTTCCAACAAAATATACATGTGCATCTGTGAGCATCTGTCAATTTAAGTAGGTTATATTAGAGATGAAGTTTATAAAAAAGGTTAAAAAAAATATATTTTTATTACTTTATTTTGTCTTTTATATTTTTTACCAGTTTTCTATATTATTAATTGCTACTACTAGTAATGAAGATATATCTATTTGTTCATCTTATAAAAATTTACACCTTCTGGGATAACAAATTAAATGATATCTATGAGTACAAATGAATACTGTACTATTATTATTTTTTAATGAGAGTTTGTAAGCATCACATAATCCTAATTTTGGAATATGTACTGTATGATATGTGGTGGGAAGGTATCTGGAATCAACTTCTATTTCTAACATGTTGAGATAATATGCTTTTATTTTTTTTTTATCTTTTTTTTCTAATATAAATAAGGGTGCTTCTTTCTTGGTTTTTGAATATATTTTTAAAATAATTTAATAAAAACAAACTTTTACTTTTCTGACTTTTTGATTTATTTTTTCATTAATTATTTTTACTTTGATTATGCTTTAAGTACAGTTCTCTACTACACACAGTTCCAAATTTTTATTAACCATTCTTTAAAATATGTCGCGTCTCATTTTTTAAGTTAATAATATTATTTATATTTTTCACCAATTACATTTCATGAAAATCACGTGATTTGAAAACCAATCACAGAGAAATTCTGTCATGCTATCCTGTTCCACACATATTAAAAAGTGCTGATCAATCAGTTTTGTATAACACGTGAAAACAAACCAATAAACAATGTAGTATATGAGCACACGTGAAAATAAGCCAATAAATTTATTGCGAGTTTAACGAATATTTAAAATATTAATAAAGATATATGAATAGCAAAATTAAAATCAATAAATGGTTAGTTTTTATTATGTAAATTTTTTTATATTTATATCCAATACAAACAAAAACATACTATTATTTTTACAGAAATGTTTCTTTTATTTCTCATTTTTCATGTACAATGGCGATCAAAAGTAATGCAACACGATTTTGATTTAATAAAATTATTTTTTTTTTAGTACAAATTCGATAATATTTTATTTTTTATTTTTTATTTTTATTTGTCAATGGTTACAGTTTCAAATAAAAAAAATTAAAATAAAAATAAAAAAAAATTTTTCTAAAATTTAATTTTTTTTTCAGAAAGTACTGTTGCATTTCTTATTTTCTTTTCTAACACAATTCACTTAATCCAGTAAATCAAATTAATATATATTGCTTTTTTTTTTTGTTTATACTAGATTGAATATGAAACACACTACCATCTTGTGTATCCCCCCCCGAGCCTTAATAACATCACAAATTCTTTCTGGCATAGAGTAGATCAAATTGGTACAAGTATCAACGTCAATCTCTTGCCAAACCTGTTGAATTTTGATCTACAAGTCCTCCTTACCCGAAATTCGTTCAGGAAGATGACGAAGATGATGATCTATTTCATTCCATAAATGTTCTATGGGATTAAGATCTGGAGATTGGGTGGGTCAATCCAAAACCTTTATTTTGTTACTTTGAAGCCATCGTTTTGTTGAATTTGCTGTATGTTTAGGGTCTCCATCCTGTTGAAAAATTATATCTTTGATAGCAAATCCTTGAACTTTGATAGTATTTAAGAGATCCTCACGAAATATTTGTTGATATAATTCGGCATTCATCATTCTATCGATTTTACAAAAGCCACCAACACCACATGACGTAAAGCATCCCCATATCATCACAGATCCACCTCCAAATTTCACAGTAGGCTTAATATGAAAACAATTTAATGGTTTCTCAGGGCGCCTCCAATAATATTGTTTCCCATCAGATCCAAAAACTTTAAATTTTGATTCATCAGACCATATTACTTTTGACCAATCATTTATTATCCAATTTTCATATTTTCGCGCAAAATCTAGGTGACGTTTTTGGTGTTTTTTACTCAAATAAGGTTTTTTTCTTTTAACTCTTGATACTAACCCATTATTTCAAAGTATACGTCGAATAGTAGGTACTGAAATATTAATATTTTCTTGTTCTTGTAGATGGTTTTAAACTTCAACAGCAGAAGAATACCGGCGAGAGGTAATGAGATTTATGATCTTTTTTTGAGTTGGTTTATTTGTGATAAGTGGACGACCTGATTTTGGCAAGTTTTCAATAGAGTGGTTTTCAAGCCATTTTTTTTTAATTTGAGAAACCGTAGATGGATTTATATGCCATGCTCTTGATATTTCTCTTGTTGTGTATTCTTTTTGTAATGAAAGAAGAATTTGGATTCTTTCTTTAGGGGTTGTATGACACTTTTGTGTTGTAACTTGTTTACTAAGGAGTTGCAACATGATACAAAAACAAAATAAACAATAAAATTTACTTTTTATGTGATATTTATGTAACACAATAATCACAGTCAGTGTGCATGTCACGATTTTGAGGGAGCAAATTATTTAATTAGTGCAAAAAAAGTGATTGACATTGTGCATTTACTATATAAACATATAAAATTGTAAAAATAATAAACTTTTTTATTATACTATTTAATAAAATCGATATATTTATTATGTAATCTAAATACATTTCACAGTAGATAATAAAAAACTTTTCATGTTCCAGTAATTTCAGCTTTATTCACTTTTTCCTTGAAAAGAATCTCTGGTACTTAAAATTGCACACGTTGTCTTATAAACCTTTTTATAAATTCAATATGGACGAAGACAATGCTCTTTTTGAACATTTTTTAGAAAATGATAGTGATTATGAGGACTTAGAAGAAATAGAATATGATGAAACTTATTTAGAACACCTAATAAATAATAATGATTCAATATTATTAAATGCTGAAACTGATAATTCAACTTTAATACAACAGATATTTGATATTCAAACAAACGAACAAGAGTCTAATATTTTTCACCCTGAGAGTTTTATTCAAGCATATAAAACAATCCAAAACCAAGAAAGAAATGAATATAGTTCTAGTAGTGATGACGAAATTGAAATTGAAAATATTAATAGTNAACCAAACTTGGAGAACAAAATGTATATTATAGACGAAATATTATCTAGCATTCCACTTTCAACTTGTGTAATTATCGATATTATTAATGGAGAATTACAAACATGTAACAATGAAAGCAAAAAAAACATTTCTCAATTAGTAGGAACTTGGCAAATCGATACAAATATTGCTATGGATTTTTTTAATAATAAAGTCAATTTGGGAGTATGCATGTCACATTTCAATTATGATCAAAAAAATCACATTAATCAAACTAAACAATTACGAAAAACAGAAAAAAGTATTGTTCATCGAAGAAGATGTTTATTTTGTGGATTAAATTTTTGTTTTTTCAGTCGTGGAAAGAACTGTCGACAACATTCTTGGAATCTTTTTAATAAAAATATACAAGTAGCATGTAACGGGCAATTTAGTTGTAATGCACTTGCAACTTATTCAAATATATCAAAGTTAGCTGATGAAGAATTTTCAGATCCTCGATACATATGTTACAAATGTTTCGAAATTAATGGTGGACACATTCATCAAAGAAATGGTTCTGGGAAACCAAAATTTAATTGCAAAGATACTGGTTTACATGATGAAGATAATAATAAAATACTTATAGCAATAGCGAATTGGCTTTTGCATGTTGTTAAAAATGAAAATAACNATGGATTTTTTTAATAATAAAGTCAATTTGGGAGTATGCATGTCACATTTCAATTATGATCAAAAAAATCACATTAATCAAACTAAACAATTACGAAAAACAGAAAAAAGTATTGTTCATCGAAGAAGATGTTTATTTTGTGGATTAAATTTTTGTTTTTTCAGTCGTGGAAAGAACTGTCGACAACATTCTTGGAATCTTTTTAATAAAAATATACAAGTAGCATGTAACGGGCAATTTAGTTGTAATGCACTTGCAACTTATTCAAATATATCAAAGTTAGCTGATGAAGAATTTTCAGATCCTCGATACATATGTTACAAATGTTTCGAAATTAATGGTGGACACATTCATCAAAGAAATGGTTCTGGGAAACCAAAATTTAATTGCAAAGATACTGGTTTACATGATGAAGATAATAATAAAATACTTATAGCAATAGCGAATTGGCTTTTGCATGTTGTTAAAAATGAAAATAACAATAAAAAAGAAATTGTAATTGAACATGTATTAAATCCAGTATTAGATTGTCTTCAAGAATCTTTATTAAAAAAAAACAAAAATTTTAATAAAAACGAAAATAAAAAACAATTGCCTTCTCTTTTTACTTTTCGAATTCTTTTAAAAATGAATAAAATTTCAAATACATATTCTACAGACTTTACACAACTAGATATTTCTGATGAAAAATGGTCAGAAATAGGAAAAATATTAGCAAATAGAATTTGGAAATCACGGAAAGAAATAAATCAGAACAAGATAGATATTCAAAATCCCACTTCACTTGAAAATTATTATTCAGTCTTTCCATTATATTTAACAAATTTTTTTGAAAATCTTATTAAAGAAATCTTTGAAAAAAAAATACATTTATCAAATATTAGATCGAAATATCGAAAAAAACCATTAAAACAACTTAATAACAAAAAAATATTAAAGATAGTTACCTTTATAACTTCAATATTAGTTGGAATTACATTTCCGAAATTAAAAGTTTGGTTTAATCAAGTACTTGCTAGTCTTAGTCGTAAAACAAAACTCAATCAACAGTTTCGACGCCTTCTTTCTACTTTACAAATAAGTGAACATACAGATGGTCAAGAAAGAAGATTAGAAAAAGTTCGTATGAAATCTGTAAACCCATGCACCTGTTTGAAAAAAGGAGAAAATATTTGGAATCTTGCTATTATAGATAATATAGATTTCAAAGAAACAACCTTCAGATATGGTAATATTTTTGATACAGTGCGTAACAGTTCACATGCTACACTTCGAATGATCTTTCAACACCAAATGCCATTAAATATAAATGAAATTAGAAATGAAGAAAATGAAATTGGTTCTCCATTAGAATTATTTGGAATGAATAAAAAAATAAGAGATACATTAGATATTTTTGATAATGTTTTGGATGACCTTCTTAGTGTAGAAACAAATTTCCAAGATGGAATTAATTATAATACAAACTTTGATATGAATACAATACATGAAAAAATCCTAAATCAATTTGAATATGGATGTAAAACAAATCCTCCAAATGTAGTAATTTTAGAGCCTGGTGAAAATCCAAGTTCAGACGAAGGTATTTTTGAATTTATACAAATGTATAAAAATGATTTAAAATTAAAAAATAATGATTATATAGATGTAGTTGGAGACGAAGCAATATTTAGAAGATTAATTAAACTAATTGAAAAATGGCCTCAACTACGTCCTATCTTGGGTCAGTGGCACACATCCAAAGATATGTGCAGTGCTTTAATTGTGCTTTTTTTAAGTTACGGGATTTTTGATCTTGCAGGTTTGCTTGAGGTAAAATTTTTGGAAAAGTTAGAATCTGTAGTTGACTATAGGTCCACTGTTCGAGTTCTTGAATTAATATGGACTGCTGTAGCTCTGGCAATTCAAATTTATATTAAAAAAAAAAAATCAATAAACATTAAATTTGGGAAAATAATAGTTTCGCAAATCCTATATTACAAATTTGGTTTCTTTATTATCAATGGGCTGGCATATTTAAAGCTCATCGTATTGGTATTCGTATTGGAAACTATGATTTACAAAAAAGTGCCTTGGCTGCATTTAGTGGATTATTTGCTTCTGCAGGAAAATCTCATTATACAAGTTCTGTTTGTCATTTTTTTGGTATTTTAACAAAATTTCCACAATTAGAATATAAATTAAATTGCGTAGCCTCTATTAGAATCGATGATAATGAAAAAAGAAAAGGACATTATTTCGCTTATGATGAGGCATTGGAAACTTTTGGTGTAAAATTCATTAAACAAAATATAACAGGAAATAAAATAGATATTGAAAATTTAAAAAATCAAATAAAATCAGTTCAAAATGAAAGGGATCGAATTGGAATATTATTATCTGAATATTTGGATGACCCAACAGTATCTAATGGAAATCATGTTATAAACCAAAGATATGATGTAATGTGGAATTTAGTTAGAACTCTTCTTCAAGAATTTGAACGTACAAATGAATCATTACTTAATAATAACATTTGGAAAAATATTTACAAAGAACAAATGACGGTTGAAGGTGTAATACGGCTTAAAAATTGCTTTCCAGATGGAGTAATTCGTATGCGTGTAATTTATTATGAAGATGTTCTTAAAACAAGACCTGTTCAACCTGGAAGAAGTAAATTAGGCATACGAAGATTAAAAATTTTAACTTTTCAAAAAGAACTTAAAGAAGCAAAAAAAAAAAAAATACTATTCAAACCTCGGAATTACAATCTCAAATAAATCTTGAAGACTCCTCTACTCAAATATTATCAGTACAAAATGAAGAACAAGGTGCACACATTACTCGTAAACGTAAAAGAATTGCTAATTAAGAAGAAGAAAAACTTTTAGAACCTTTAATTCTAAGCCACAATGAACCAACCAATAGAGAATTTAAAGAAATATTGGATACCTTATCGGAGGAATGGGATTTAAGTAGAGTTAAGCAACATGTGAAATATAGAAGAAAGAAAATATTAGAAAATATTCAAAAAGATATTGAAAGTTAATAAATTATTACTATTATATATATATATAAATACTTTTTTTCAAAAATTCCATAATAAAAACATTCTAAAAAGTACAAAATTGAAAAGAGTAAACTATTTTACAAATATTTTGATATAAAGTTTTTTGATAAAAAGTCCAGTAGTAAAGAATCTCTTGAGTTTATATCAAAACATACACTATTTTGTCATATAATAAAAGTTATAGAAAAAGTTTTGAGAATAAAAAAAATCAATATAATTGGGTAAACGAATACTCGAATATCAATAATATTAAATTTTTTTATTTAAAGAATTAAAACATTAAAAAGTTTAATATGTGGCGAAGTTATAGTTACTCTGGTTACACAAAAATTTTAATTATGATTTTTGAGTTTGTATGACATGCACACTGACTGATCACCATTTGGTTCTTGTTAAAAATGATCAAAAGTAACACAACACGTGTTTCGTATTACTTGACTGATTAATTTGGAACTGGTAGTAATAGTAATTATTAAGATTTCACTATCATAAACTGACACTATTAACAGATAATAAAACAAAACAAAAAAAAAAACATCTTAGGGATTGTTCGAAACAGTTCGATTGAACGAAATTTTTTTTTTGTTGCATTATAAATGATCGCCACTGTATTATATAGTATTTACCTTATTATATTGATTAATTATAGTTTGAATTTTTTTTAATTTAATATAAAAATAAATTTACTGAAAACAAGTTACAGTTCATTTACTCCATTCAGTTTATTTAGAATTTTGAAATCTCTATATTACTAATTTTAAACTCATAGGCAACTCATAGACAAATATAAAAATATCAAATAACAATATAAATATATGATTATTTTATTCAATAAGGGAAATCTTAACCTGTGCATAGGGTAACAGATTCTTATCCTATGCCAACAGGGGGGTTAGAGTTTGGGTTATCAGGGGTAGTGCATTTATCACTGCGTGTCCACCTTTCAAATATCGAATTTTATTAAATATCTCAGAGACTTAGAATTTTTTTGCATGTGGAAACCATATTTGTCACCCAAAATTTGTCACCTAACATTTGTCACATGAAACTTACACGTGAAATTAATCGGATCACCTGCAAAGTTATGAACCAATGAAATTCGAAAGGTAAAGGCGCACAGGATAATAACCCGTACGGGGTGCACAGGTTAAGGATCCTCATTCAATAATCACATAAAATCATATGTATCTAATCAACAATCATATAAAATCACATGATTCTATAAATAATCACATTTTAATTGAATCAATTCACCCATATGAACTATATAAATCATGATTAACACATGATGAGTACTTTGTCATGATTATATATGTTCCTAAATTAATTTTGAATTTTTGAGGTATTTCGTTTTTTTGAGATTTATACAGAATTTATTCTATATATGGAAGTAAAAAAAATATTCAGTTTCTTTNCAATAAGGGAAATCTTAACCTGTGCATAGGGTAACAGATTCTTATCCTATGCCAACAGGGGGGTTAGAGTTTGGGTTATCAGGGGTAGTGCATTTATCACTGCGTGTCCACCTTTCAAATATCGAATTTTATTAAATATCTCAGAGACTTAGAATTTTTTTGCATGTGGAAACCATATTTGTCACCCAAAATTTGTCACCTAACATTTGTCACATGAAACTTACACGTGAAATTAATCGGATCACCTGCAAAGTTATGAACCAATGAAATTCGAAAGGTAAAGGCGCACAGGATAATAACCCGTACGGGGTGCACAGGTTAAGGATCCTCATTCAATAATCACATAAAATCATATGTATCTAATCAACAATCATATAAAATCACATGATTCTATAAATAATCACATTTTAATTGAATCAATTCACCCATATGAACTATATAAATCATGATTAACACATGATGAGTACTTTGTCATGATTATATATGTTCCTAAATTAATTTTGAATTTTTGAGGTATTTCGTTTTTTTGAGATTTATACAGAATTTATTCTATATATGGAAGTAAAAAAAATATTCAGTTTCTTTAATCAAGGAATTTATCTGGGTGATCAAAAAATTTGGATTTTAAGTAAAATAATTTCATCTATGAAAAACTATTTCGACTTTTTTTTCAAAATTGCAATTTCAGGACCTCAAAATAATAAATAATTTAGCATGCAAGTATAGTCACACTGGTCAAATGGAAAAAAATAGGACGGTTTTATCATGAATAGGATTCTGATTGATGGCTAAATTTGCTAAGATTTATTACGTATAGGCAGTCGATTTTTTCCGATTTATAAATAGGAATTTCCGATTTATGAATTTTCACAAATAGGATGTCCGATTTATGTATATTTCCGCTATACATGTCGTCAAAACTATTGAATTGAGTCAGACGCAATTAAAATCGCAAAAAATTGAAGTTGAGTCAAGGCAAATTTTGATTTTTACTAGTAATTGACGCAATTAGTTGAGTCAGACGCAATTAAAAATTGAAATTTTAAGAGTTGAATCAAGGTCAAATTAGTTTTGACGACATGTATAATTTCCGCCATCAATAGGATTCCGATTTTTGTTCATTCGACCAATGTCATGGTATATGTCGAATAGTATAGAAAGTATATAGTATAAAATATTATTTTGTATTATATAATTTTACATAAATTTTATACAAAATTCGTACAATACAATACAGTCCTTTATTTAATATATATATATTATAAAAATCTAAATTGTATTATATAAACTTTTTTATATCAAAAAATCATACAGTACAAGTATTTTTATATTAAAAACTGTACAATATAAGTATTTCATTAAATATAAAACAATTAAATAATAAAAAAAAATATGATGTATATATTATTAATATTAATAATATTTAAATTAAATTTATTAACGATTATATGGTCGTTATCAAATAATTTTTAATCTTATAATTATATGTTTATTATTAATCAAATAATTTTTAATTTTATAGTAAAATATATATAATAATAGTTATTAATTTATTAGTTGTTTTTATTTTTTAAGTAGTATAATTTCCTTTTCAAGTTTATCATTTATTTGTTTTTGTATATTTAATTTTTTAAGTGCAGCTTTATTCATATTTTACTGTTGATCAATTTGTAAATTTCATTAGAATTATTTTTTTGCTTTTTTGTTTTATTTGAGGATGAAGATAATGCTGATTATTTGTCTTTACTTTTTTTTTCTAAATAAACAAACAAATAAACAAACAAACAAACAAATAAATAAATAAATATTTTATTAAATAATAATATTTGTTTCTCAGCTTGAATTGATCTAGTCAAATCTGATTTATTTCTATAAGAATCTGAAATATTATATTATTGATTTACATATACACTTTTTCAACTTCTTTTATCAAAATTACATTCTCTGAAAAATAATCTTTGAGATTTGGAGAATTTTTGAGAACTGTTTAATATTAAATTATTAATACTAATTTTTCACAAATAAATAATTAATATTGAGAATTGACACTTAATAAAATTTTAATTGCAGATAGAATTTTATACAGAATAGTTACAACAAAGGTGATTATAGAGTTGATTTTCTTTCTAAGAAGAATGGGTATATTAAATTTCATATTAATTGAATCAGTGGTTACAAAAAAATTAACTTTTGAAAATTGAAATTTTATATATAAAATAAATAAAAATAATTTTTTATATATAAAATTTCAATTTTCAAGAGTTAATTTTTTTGTAATCACTGATCCAATTGTTATAAAATTTGGTATACTTGTTCTCCTTGGGAAGAACAATCAACTCTATAATCACCTTTGTTGTAACTATTTTGTATAAAATTTTATTTGCAATTAAAATTTTACAAAGTGTTAATTCTTAATGTTAATTACCCATTTGTAAAAAATTGGTATTAATAATTTGATATCAAACAGTTCTTAAAAATTCTTCAAATTTCAAAAATTAAAATAAATATAGGAACTATTATTCTAAAATCAATTGTTCATGAAATAAAATTTTTTAAAGACAAAAATACATTTGTTGCATTACTTTTGTAGGTCACTGATATCAAATTTTTTATTAAATTTTTTTATTAAATTTTTGAAATATGCATAAATTTTTTATTAGACTTAACATATATTAAATTTTTTTATTAGACTTAGTTATATATATATTGAATTTTTTATTAGACTTAACTATATATATATAATTTTTATTAAATTTTTGTAGATAAAAAGTAGTAAAGAATGTTTTTAGATTAAATTTTGCTATAGCAAATAATATTGGTATGCACTTTAGGCTTGAGGCATAATAGAGAAGGGATCAAGATATTCATTAAATTCATATTCTTCACCACTTCTCCTGGACTTTTTTAATGATATGAATTTGGATAATAGAGTGTGATTTAGATATATAAAAAATTAATGTATTTTGATGACTCAGTTTTAAATTAGCTCACCAGAAATATATGAAAAAGAATTTAATTGATATATAATGGGTGGGTGATCTCATATGTTGAAAAAAATAGGGTAGGTGACAAATATGGTTTCCGCATGCAAAAAAAAAAAAAATTCTATCCCAGGATTACTTACATGCAAAATTATTTTGGAGCCCTGAAATTGCAATTTTGAGAAAAAAAGTTGAAATAGTTTTTCATAGAAGACAATTATTTTACTTAAACCCCGAAATTTTTTAACTACCCAGATAAATTCTTTGATTAAAAATACACATAACTGGGTATTTTTTTTACTTCCATATATAGAATAGATTCTGCATAAATTTTAAAAAAGATGAAATATCTCAAAAATCCAAAATCAATTTTGGGAACATGTATATTTGAAGGATGTGACAACGGTGATAAATACACTACCCTAATCCTAACCCATGAAATTTACATGTGGATATCCAATCCTAAGTTTCCTGGATTCTTATACATCATTACATGCAGGATTTGGATTACTAGATACAGAATTACAGAAAAGGTTATATTTTTATTTGTTTAATATAACTGAAACAATGTGATTTATATACTCTCCCACGAACATTTTAACATATAATAAATTTTTAATTTATTATTGCATTGCTGAAAATTACTTTTATGAATAAATCTTTGAGAAAATTATGCCTTAATTAGATTTTGGCCTAAAAATTTTTTGAAAAAAATAATAATAAATTTTCACGAGTTTTTTTTTTTTTTTGACCAACGGAGTCTCGCTCCAAAAATGAAAATTTATAATAAATCAAAATTATGACAAATAAAAATACAATTCGAACAATTCTTTACTAAGCTAATAACCAGAATAATAGTCTTAGGGAAAATCTTATTAAGGTAAGAAAAAAGTTATTTTAAATGTAAAACTCAAAATTTTACGAAGAAATTTTATAATCCAAAAAAAAAAAGAAAAGAAAGCACGATAAAGTGTTTTAACTCAGAAAGAAGAAAATTAATATTTTCAGATTTTTTTTTTTGAATAAAAAATATAAATGGTTTAGCTTTGTCACTTGAAATTTACTTTTTTTTTATNTAGATACAGAATTACAGAAAAGGTTATATTTTTATTTGTTTAATATAACTGAAACAATGTGATTTATATACTCTCCCACGAACATTTTAACATATAATAAATTTTTAATTTATTATTGCATTGCTGAAAATTACTTTTATGAATAAATCTTTGAGAAAATTATGCCTTAATTAGATTTTGGCCTAAAAATTTTTTGAAAAAAATAATAATAAATTTTCACGAGTTTTTTTTTTTTTTTGACCAACGGAGTCTCGCTCCAAAAATGAAAATTTATAATAAATCAAAATTATGACAAATAAAAATACAATTCGAACAATTCTTTACTAAGCTAATAACCAGAATAATAGTCTTAGGGAAAATCTTATTAAGGTAAGAAAAAAGTTATTTTAAATGTAAAACTCAAAATTTTACGAAGAAATTTTATAATCCAAAAAAAAAAAGAAAAGAAAGCACGATAAAGTGTTTTAACTCAGAAAGAAGAAAATTAATATTTTCAGATTTTTTTTTTTGAATAAAAAATATAAATGGTTTAGCTTTGTCACTTGAAATTTACTTTTTTTTTATCGTTAAATTGTTAATTAATGAACTGAATAGAGATTTTTCGATATTTCGATTCCAAAGAAATATTGAAACAATAAAGGAAAAATTTTAAAATTTTCACCAATAAAACATCGTTAAAATCATTTTTGTAAAATGTCTCACAAGGTATTTCATTTATTTCAGCATGTTTAATATTTTTAGATGATTAATATTTATTGAATATTTACTATTATATTATTGTAATAATTTAATTGATAAATTTATTTCATAATATTAGACAGTTAAATTCAGTTAAATAACAGTATAAACAGTTAATACAGTACAGTTAAATACGGTTGTAAATTATTTATTATCAAATTTTGATTTGTTTAAATTCTGTAAATGGCAAATAAACAATGACGCTCGTGTTCCAAATAAATTTAACAAAATTGGTAATCCTCATTTAAAAAAAATATATATTTCTTCTTTTTTTTTATTACGACTGTATAGTAAGAACGTCGACGACGAGAACGAACAAAAAAAAAAGGAATTTGATTTTTATAAACTAACTTTACATATAAACTTACCTATATAGCTTAAATATATACTTCGGGTATATCCTTCACATATATACACTTTACATATACATATATAGATATTACTTTATATATATATACATCAACGTACTTATTCACACACAAGCGCGCGCGCACACACGCACACACACATCACATACACACACGCACGTATTTTAGTTCATCATCATCATCATATTGCATTTTCCTTAACTTCTTTTTTTTTCTTTTCTGATAATAATAATAAAAAAAAAAAGAAAAAAAAAGAGAAATGGGTAAATTGCAAAAACCCGATACCGTATTGACGGCGAGTTCATATTATTCATCAAAAGTACCAATTTCATCATCATCATCTCTTTCCATTACTCGCTCATCGTCTCCAGATTCTATTACTACTTCGGACAACGATCAAACCAATTTAATAACTATTGGAAATAATAATATTTTACCAAAAACATCTACTATCAAATTTAATAATAATATTTCTAGTAATAACTCAAGTAATAACTCAAGTAATAACTCAAGTAATAACTCAAGTAGTAATAATGACTTTAATAATAATAACTTTAATAATAATAATAATAATAACTCTAATAATAATAATAATAATAATAATAATAATAATAATAATAATAATAATAATAATAATAACTTTAATAATAATAACAATACCATCAAAAACGTATCTTTTGATGTTGAATCTAACACAACCACAAATCCGAAATCATTATTACGTCGTTCACTTTCACTTCTTAAAAGGTCAGACGAGAATAAACAACAAAAGCAACAACAATCACAATTTAAAATACATCGATATACAATTTATGATGATGAGAAAGATGAATTTATTGAAATCATAGAAGAAGAATGGGATGGAGAAGGGGATCCACCTAGTCGAGAACAAAAGAGAAATACTTTGATAATAGTTGATAAAGCTTTACCCACGTTACCAATTGAATCTTCTTCATTAGATAAAAATTCTCTTGATGAGAATAATAATTTCTTGAGAAAATTTCTTAAATGGTTAGAAATCAATCATCCATTAATATTTGAATTTATTAACAAACATCAAAAGAAATTAATTATTTCATTTATATCATTTTTAATTTTATTGTTTTTTGTTATTCTTCTTGCATGTGTGTTATAAAAATTATTATAATAATATTTATATATTTTTTATATATTTTAAATAATATTTTACATAATGATTTACATAATATTTTATATATTTTTATATATTTAAATGGGAAAGAAAAATTGGATTTAGGGATGAGATGGATTTTTTTTATTTCAATTGGTAAAAATAAAAATTAAATTAATTTTTAATTTCATATTTTGTATTATATTTTATTTTTGATTTAATTACATCATCAAAAGTTGTGGAATTTTCTATCAAAAGAGAAAAATAAATAAAGATGATAATAATAATATATAATATAAAATAATTTTCGAATTGTCAAAAATATCATCATTGTTAATAAAAAACGAATGTAATTATTTAAAAACTTGAATATCCCGATTTTTTTTTTTTTAAAAAAAAAATCAAAAATTAATTATCCCATCTATTTATCCCATCTATTTATCTCATCTATTCATATTAATCTATTTTATTTATTAAATATTAATTATTCATCCAATTACGTTTTATCGCTTCAGTTTCTTTATAAAATACTTCACGAATATTCTCCAATTCAGGAATATTATCACCTTTACGTTCGATCATATTACGAACTTTCTTTGGTATTTCATTTTGATCCAATCTTAATTTTCCACTTTTAATTAAGATTGCCATCGTTTTGTAAAGTTGATATTCTTTTAATTTATAAATGAAAGCTTGAGTGATGGTATCATTTAAATTGGTGAATCCAACCAAATTACTAACATCAATTGATGATTCCTGATCAATATTTGTGTCGTTTTCATTATTCGATAACGATTCACAATCTGAACAACAACTTGAGACATCTGATAAATCACCTTCGAACATTTCATAACAATCATCATTGTAATTATTGTTATTATTGTTACTACTGTCATCATTATTATTACTGTCATTATTATCATTATCATCATCATCATCATCATCATCATTATTATTATTATAATCAACATTATTATTATTGTCATTATCATCATCACAACTTAAATACTCTGCCATCGGAGTATCTTCGGTCTTTTGAAAAATAATAATAAAATATATTACAATTGATTTATAATAATAAAATATATTACAATTGATTTATAATAGATTTAATAATAAATTTCAACGCAAAAAAAAAAAAAAATTAAAGATTAACTAACCAAGGATTCGATGATGTTTATATGCGTGGCTTCAGGCGGCTATTTTTATTTTAAACATTTAAACATTAAATATTTAAATATTTAAATATTAAATATTAAGTATTAAATATTAAGCATTAAATACCAATAATTTCATATGTATTGATTCCGAATTGAAAGATTTCTATTAATAATTATAATAATTGATAATTGATGATGATTATTATTATTTATTAATTATTATTATTTATTAATTATTTATTATTAATTATTAATTATTTATTAATTTATTTCTTACCATATAGGTTTCAGTAGTAATTGCTTTATTCTCGTCTTTCATTTTTGTGTATGAAAAATATGTTTATTTATATTAATTTAATTGAGAAAATTAATTTATTATTATTATTATTATTAGTCAAATTAATTTCAATCAGAGGGAAAGAAAGAAATAGTTTTTTTTTTTTTTTTATTTAGGGGAGATATCAATTCAATTTTTATCACGATTAATTAATCTAAAAATGTAACCAAATAACCAAATAATGCATAAATAATGCATAAAAACACGTAAGATAATAATGATTTCTTTATTAAGTAAAGACAATAATTGTTAATATCGTTATACTATTATGACGACACTTTCTTGGAAATTTTTCAAAATAATGTGATGTCAGAATATAAATGTTAGTCATTTATATATCATTTATATCATTTATATCATTTATATCATTTTACTAAATTCCCTTCACTCACTACTACCCTACTTCACCAAATAACTCCGCTCATTATTATACTATTTAAAGAATTTTGTATACTTTTCAATATACTTTTTTACTTATTTTTAATAATAATAAGAAATAATAATAATAAATAATAATAAATTATTCATCGGCTTTTTTTTTTTTTTAATTTCAAAAAAAGAATTTTTTTTTTCCTTCCTTGTCAAATAAATAATTCAATATTAAATAAATAAATCAACAGTTAATTTTATTATTATTATTATTATCATTACCTCACGATTTACGTAGCACTTAATTAATGAGAAATGCCTAAATCCAAGAAATCCAACACTAAGGTTGATCGTCCCACCAGACAAAAAAGACAAAAAGGAGAGGGAGAAGGAGGAAGTGAAACCATTAAAAAAGAAATTAAAAATAGAAAGGAGAAAGATTCTTCAGAACCTAAACGTAACCTTTCAGCTTACATATATTTTTCTCGTGATTATAGAGAAAAAACTAAAGCAGAACATCCAAATGCAACTTTTGGTACGATGGATTATTTTTTATTTATGAAATTTTATAATATTTTATAATATTTTTATAATATTTTATTATAATATTTTATTTATAATATTTTATTTATAATATTTTATTTATAATATTTTATTTATATTTTATTTATAATATTTTATTTTTATGATTTATTTATGTTTTATCCATATTTTATGATAATAGCCGATATTGGAAAACTCCTTGGTGAAAGATGGAGGAATATGTCGGAAAATGAGAAAATTGTAATTTAATTAACTTCTCTCACTTTCTTTCCTTCTTTCTTTCATTTTCTCACGACTTCATTTCTCATCTCACTAATAATAATAATAGCCATACAAAGAATTGGCCGCTAGAGATAAGAAACGGTATGAAAATGAAAAAGCCGCTCAAGAGACAACCGTTGCATGAAAAAAGAAAAAAAAAAGGAAGTTAAATAGATTTAAATAATAATTAAATTGATTTTTACGATAGTCTTCCATATTCATTATATGTAATGTATTCATTTACCTATTTGAGACAAAAAAAATAACATTGAAAAAATAAAATTGAATGTTGTTAAATAATAAATACTGATAATATTATTATTATAAATATTTTTAATAAAATCTTGATTATTAATTAATTTTTAGTTTTATTATTATTATTATTATTATTATTATTATTATTAAATCGATCTAAATTACATTATTCCTCATTTACACACATTATTCTTTAACCATATTGCATTGGTGAATATTTTTTTTAGAGAATAGAATATAAAGTTGATGATTTTAATAGTTAAATAATTCTTTGGTCATTGATCGAAATCAATTTGGTCAAAAAAAAAAAGTAATTAATTCTTTTTATTAATTCTTTATTAATTCTTTAAATTTGTTGCTACATGAAATATAGGAGATAATAGGAAAGGTAAGGAATTATTATTCAAGGTATGAGGGAGTGAGTGTAAAAAGAGAGAGTATAAATGTAAATATAATAGTTGCTTATTAATAGATCTATTTTATCTGTGAATTTGTACTACTCGACCTGAATCGGATTATTCTAAATTATTTAAGTTTAAAATTTCTTTTAAAATTATATTATTTTAATTATTTAGAAAAGAAAAAGAAAGTCTATAAAAAAAATTCTGTTTTATTGAACAAAACCAAATTTTTGAAATGTTTGATTATATTATTATTATTTTTAAAATCATTAAAAATCACAAAATAATTATATTAAATAAGGGAAAAGAGAATATTAATAATAAGAAAGTAGAAGATAACATTATAACAATAAAAGAAGAAGAATCTAAATTACTACTGGAATTATCTGGAACATAAGTATCAATTCTGCTAATTGAAGCTTTTGGTGTAGTTGCACTATTACTAGAAGTCTTAGTAGCAATAGTAGTAGTAGCTGTATTAGCACTAGTAGTAGAAACAGGAGTATGAGTTGAATCTTGAAGTGCACTTGTGGTTATAAGTTCATAACCAGAATCATTAACTATTAAAGCTCGAAAAGTTATGTCACCGTTTCCTGAAGAATTTGGTGGATACCAGTTGAGAGTTGTTTTCGTTGTAAGTTTACCAACTGATACCACTGTAGAATTTTGGTCTGCTTGTGAACTTCCACATGAAACTAAAAAAATAATATATATTTGATATATTTATTAGATATATATTAGATATATCTATTTATTATAGATAAATAGACAGATAGATAGATATATTAAATAAAATATAAAACATACTATCCCAATTAAATGCACTAGAAGAATCCCAACTTCCTACGCGAAATTGATCATTCCCTTTTCCAAATGCATAAATTAACATTGCATTGATTTGATCTTTATTAACATCTATTGTGATGGGTACTGGTATTCCACGAGTATAAGATTTTGCTTGAAATGACACTTGAAGATCAAAATTTTTTGCGGGACCAATTTTTAATGATGGGATTTTACCAGCGTCTGTTAATATAAATAAATAAATAAATAAATTAGAGAGTAATATTTTCAATTGAATGTATTAATTAAGCATACTGTACTGTATTAAGTAATATTAATGTGAGATGATCACCTGCTGTGCAAACACCACGTAAACTTATGTCTACATCAGCATTTACGGAATTGACAAAATTTAACAACAATATAATCATCACTGATAATGCTAAAAGGCTATAATTTGGAACCAGCCGATTTTTTATTTTTTGTTGTTTTTGTGTTGTCATTGTTGTTGATTTCATGTTGTTTATCTGTTATTAATTTATGTGGTGTGGTGGCGGAGTTACGATGATAAATTACACAAATTAAAAGGAATTAAAAGAATTGAGAGTTCTCTATATTCTTAATGTCTAAATTACAAGACAAGAAAATAAAAGAAGATAATGGAACGAAAAAAAAATAATAGATAAAAAAGAGATAAAAATGAATAGACAATAAATTTTTATATATTTTTATAAGTTTTTTACCCAGTTCATCATTCTTAAAATGATTTCGTTTTTTAGTAATTTGTTTGAGATTTCGTGTTACCCAGATCATCATGTTATATTATAATTTAATAAAAATGTTATTTTTGTCCGAGACTTAATCTTTATCATATTTTTAATATCAAATTCATCCTTTATTTTAAATATTTTGGTCGGGTTTATAATTTACGGGGGGTTAATTTTGATTATATTTAATTTTTAATAATATTAATTTTAATATTATGATTTTGATTTAATATTATGATTTAGCTTTATTAATAAACTCAATTTATTATTCTTTAATTTATTAATTAAAAAAATTCAATTTTAATAAATTATTGTTTTAAAAGAAGAATTGAAATAATCGAAAGAAGAGTATTCGAGAAAAAAAAAGAAAAGGGATTTATATATATTTCTCTAAAAAAAAATCACCCGCCTCAAATTTACTATTACATAACATAAACTTTTCTATATTCTTTTATTCCTTTTTTTTTTTTCGAAATGATAACGTTGATGACTCCATTTTACCTATGAGGAAACGAATTCATTTCACAAATGTTTGATGTTTTAATTGTTTATCGATCGATATCTTAATAGAGCAGGCCAGGTAAAGGAGAAACGAGATTCTAAATTGGTGGTGCACTTCAAAAGGATTATGTAATTGTTAGATATTTCCCTAATTCTGATTAGAATATGAATAACATTACTAAATAAATAAATATATATATACATAGTATTTTTTAAACTACGGCGTCTCTCAAATTATTGTATTTTAATGGAACCATCAAATCTCAAAACTGAATTATTATTTAAAATTATTCCTGTCAATTTTACTCAACTAAGTTCAAATGGGAATACCAAAATTGACACCAATAGTTTTGTTAATATTAAAATCATCTAAATATGAAAGAAGCGTAATGCCATCGTTAAAAGGTTTAAATGAAATGATTAAAAATAAATGCATAACTCCGTTTAAACCCTATGGATTTAAGTAAACACGTACATATTACTTGATATCACAATATTTACTCTTGAGGAGGACAATTAGAACAATTAGTATTTTTTTATTTATTTTTTCCGGAATCATATTAGAAAATCTATGGAAAATTTTTAGGCATTTTTTTTTTTTTAATTAGCAGTAATTTTTATGCTTCTTTTTCTTATTAGTACAAGAAAAAAATAAATGATATATCCCATTTATTTGGTATATTTAATAATATTATAGAAAGTGGAAATTTGCGTGTTATTTACATTATTTATTTAAATTTTCGTTAAAATAACATTTCTATTTTACAACTTGGATCATTTTTGATTTGCCCTTTTTGTCAAAAATGAATATATATTCATATATATTCTATTAATTAAAATATAAAAATATATAAATGGTGTCATATTCTTAGCAGTTTCAATAATTATTAAGATTGAAAAACGAATCTCCAAAATTCCTTGACTGGATCAATCAACATGAGGGTGCTAACAGTAATGTATTAAGTCACATTTTTCCAAAATTAAGAATTCAAAATTTTATTTTTTCTTATTTTGATATTTTTAATATTTATATTTTAAACATACAGTTTGAAGTTAAGGAGAAACAACTAAAATTACTGGTGAAATTTCCTAAAAATGTAAAAATTGCCTTTTTTGTAGCTCAGAACTTCAATTTCAATATTTCAGGGACCAATTTATTTATTTATTTATAGAATCTATTCTCAATAATAATTCTATTTATTTATATAATTCATTCTCAATAATATATTCAATCACTGGTTTGGGACACATATCATCAATAGATTTCTTGATCCTTTCCATCCTTTCCTCATAACTAACATTATTTTTATTATTCTTATTCCATTCTTCACTTACAATTTTTCTAACATTGGTAGATGAAATCTTTGCAATTTCATTATCCAATTTTATTCTTATTAATTTTTCTCCTTCTCCTCCTCCTTCAATTGCATCTCTTTTTCCAATAATTTCTTTTACAATGTCACTATCAAAAAAAGCATCTTCGGCTTCTTTCCCACCAAATCCTTCACGATTAGCACAAATGAGATTACTTGATTCAAAAAACAGACTAAGTTCTGAACGTAAGTTTGAATAATATCGAAAGTCAAAAAGACGTACTATAGTATCAAATCCTACAATAAAATAGAAAGATATATTATTTGAAGGAGAAATATTATTCGAATTTTTTAAGGATGAAAAAAATGAATGCAAAGCTTGAGTTTTATTTATAAATCTTCCATGAGTAACAATTCCCACAGCGATATTTTGAAGTGCTTCATTATTATTATTATCGTTATCTTTATCGACATTAATATATTCAACAAGATTTTCCATCATAAGTAATCTATCTATTGGTCCAATATCTGAAGATGAAAGTATTTTATCCACATTTTTTGTCGCATAAAGTAAAAGACAAGCATCAAAAAATGATGATGATAAATTATTTTTTTCATGAGATCCTTGTGCCTGAGGAGAGTACATATTAGTTATGGTATTAACAGATTGTATAAGTAATTGAATGTGTGCTTTGGTAGGAGGATTAAATGATGAATCAAGAATTGCAATTCTTGTAATTCTCGTTTTATTATTATTATTTAAATTTTTATTCTTCCCATAAGGCCAATTGGGTGAAGTAGAATAAGTTAATTTGAATAAAGGTTTGGTGGGATCAAGGTCAAGTTCTTTTTGTGATGCCGAAAGAATTTTTTCTAAGGTTTGTTGGCGTGCTAATCTATGCATTCTTTCAAAAGTTTATTAAAAATTTTCGAATTTTTACACAATCTTATATATATATATATTTCTGTAACACTCACATGACTAACTCATTATATATATAAAGAATATGTGGATAGAATTACAATAACGATGACCAGAGATTGTGATTTAAATTAACGAAGTTGAAAAGTGAATGATGAATAGAGGCGAATGATAAGGAAGTGCTAATTATTTTTCCTCTTTTCAAAATTATTTAATTTTTTTTTTTTAATGTGAAATAATGTGAATTAATTGATTTGAAATATAATAAATAAATTTTTTGATAAGATGTTCTTGATTTTTCTGGTTTCACGTTTCACAAAAAGAAAATATAAAGAAAATTTTTTAATCCATGCAAAAATTTTCTCATACATTGAGTAACGTTCGTCTATGAAAAAAGTCTCTTCACTATCCCCTTCAACAATATTCCGGGGAGGCCTCTTTCGGCCTCACATAAAGCAAAATCCGATCCTCCTATCAAGTTCTTTTGACCTTAAAGCTTCATTATTATTTGAATATCAACAAGGTGTGAATAGAAGAAAAAATTATAATAGATAATGAATAATGGATAATATTAATGACGATGGATAAAAACTTTTAACTTTAAATAATGATAACTATAATTGTTATAATTATTATAAATATAATAATAAAAAGGGAATCAAAGATGGGCATCGAAGAAATCAGGAGGATCCACTCACAACACTCGAGACTCGCCTGGTAAAAGATTGGGAGTAAAAAAATTTGGGGGTAATTTAGAATTTATCTTTTTTTATTTATCACAATTTCATTCATAAATTATTCATCGATTTCATTCACATCTCATTCACATTTCATTCATAATTTCCAGCCGAACGCGTTGTTCCAGGAAATATCATTGTAAGACAAAGAGGAAAAAAATTTTGGCCAGGAGAAAATGTAATTATTATTATTAATAATATTGAATATAATTCATTATTGAAATATCAAATGTAACGTCTACAATATATAATTAATAAATAAATGAATAAATATATATTAAAGGTTTACATGGGAAAAGATTTTACCATACATGCAGAAGTACCAGGCTGGGTACAATTTTATGATCATCCAACACGTCATAATAAAAGATGTGTCGGAGTGGTATTACACAAAGACGACAAATTACCTTTTCCCAAAACACAACCTAGAAAACGTTTATTTGATTTAATAAATCTTAATGATCATTATGATGAAAAAGAAAGACTTAAAGAAAAAGCTATTGAAAGAATTGAACGTGAACGTAGGAGAGGTAATTACAATAATTAATGTTATAATTGATTTATTTTATATATTTACTTACAATTAGATTTTTAAGATTTCTTACAAGATTTCCATTTTTTTATATATAAATATAGATCAAGAATATTATAGATCTTTATAACATAGTTATAAAATATAAATTTACAATAAATTTATAACATTATAATATTTCGAATATTTTTTTGTCTTGCAAAGTGACGGTTTTTTTTTTCAATAAACATGCAACCTTAAAGAGTAGAGTTTGTAAAAAATTACATGAAAGTCAAGCCAATTATCTTATATAATAAAAATATACGGATCAGCGGATTATGTTACTAATCTGAATACAAAATCCGAAGAAAAGTTCACTTGACATTGAATATCGGATTATGAATGATCCGATCCGATCATGCGGAAATATATTATACGTAAAGTTTATTTACAGTATATGTGTAACAGATATTATATATAATGCACGACAGATATTATACAATTTATGTAATGCATATTTTAATTATCTAAGCAAAAAAAGTTAAAAAATTTTAAAATAGAAAAATTTTATGAAATTTTGAACCAATAAAAGGAAATATCATAAATACAATATTTCTTGATTTGGCAATCTTTTATAAAATATCGGTTTTTTTTAATTTTATAAATACAAGAGCAGGTTAATCAAGTAAAAAGAGAAGACAAAAGAACCATGAATGTTAAAATTATTAAATAACAATAAAAAAATATTTTCCTTAAATGAATCTTTAAATAATAATAATAAAAATAATAATAATTATAATAAACAAAAAAAAAATGTGCAAGTCACAAATAAATAAAATAAATCGACGTAACGATAACAATAACAAACATGCAAAGACAATTTTGAATGACCAAGGTGCTTTGGTCACTTCGTGGGAAATTCGAAACAGAAACATAAGATTAAAAACAACTTCTTCAATTCTCACTAAAAATGCTGTTGGTGAAAATCCGCCCGCTGCTAAAACTTCTATTTTCTCTACTTCTAAACCAACCAAAAAATTATTTTCAGCAGGAAATACTTTATCATCAGCTAGTTTAACTATTAATTCAGCAACAATTAATTCAATTATTACTCCGACAACAATTAATCCAACAACAATTAATTCAACTATTAATGAAGATAATAATAATCAAAATAGTAAAAGTCAAGATAACGATCAAAATTTTATTATTCTGATAGCTATTATTTCATCAATTTTTGGGATAACCTTGATTGGAAGTTTTTTTGCGTGTTTATTTCGAAAAAAAAGATTAAATAAATTAACTGAATTTATATCACGTAAACCGAGTGGTAATGTTGGTTCAGCGAGTAGTGTTGGTAGTAGACAATATATGAATATTAATTATAATAGTAATAATAACACTAATTATAATAATAGTAGCAATCCAGTTCGAAATATTGCTTCTGTCACCAATATAGATGATTTGAGTTCTGAAAGCATAAGTGATATAAAAAATGTGAATAATGTGAACAATACAAATCTTCCACTTTATCTTCATAAAAAATCAATTAGTCTTCATACCCCCTCACACTTAAAACCTTTACCACTTTCTAGATCAAAAACTTTACCTCTTGAAATAAAATCTTTACAACAAAATGAAAATGAAAACAATATGAATTTCTTTCCCAATGAGAAATCATCAAATTCAATAGAAAACGACATTATTGACGATAAAAAAAACAATATTGTTAGCGATAACAACAAAATAACCGAAAAGAAGAATCCAATTAAAATTAAAATACCTCATCATTTAAAACATCCACCTAATCTTGATTTATTATTATCATCCCAAAATCTAAATCATCCTTCTCATTCCTCCCTGTCCCCTTCCACCTTTTCATTCTCTTCCACTTCCTCTTCACCACTTACAAGTTTAAGAACTCGTTTTAACCTTTCAACAATCGAATCACCATCATCAATATCATCATGTTCAAAATCTTCTGGTCTTAATTCGTGTTCAACTATAATTGATTCACCAACTATTCCTTCTTATCTTCTTTCTTTTCCACCACCTCCTTCAACTACTTCTTCCAAAAAATCTTCTAAATCCAGTATCAAAAACAATGATGAAATTTTAGAATAAAAGTTCTTTTTTTTTAAAAAAAAAAAAATTTTAATAATGTAAATAATTTAATAATTGAGTATTAATATTTTATTGGATAAGGATAATATTTATTTATGATGTTAATAATATAATAATTTTTATTTCGATAGTTTAGTTTGTATTGCGTCGTGTTCCCATTTTTTTTTTGAGTTTACTAAGTAGCTCCTAGACTTAAAAAAAGACGGAAAATGATTTCCTTTACCTTTTTTTTTTCTTCAAGTCTTCAAATCAGTTGTTGGTTTAGAAGAAATATGGTTCTTTGTTAAAAAATTAAAAAAAAAATTTCCAGCGTTCGCGGATCTACTTTATAATTTCTATGTTGACAAATGTAATGATTTATTTTAATGATATCTTTAGATACAATAGAAATAATTATTTCTATTTTTGTTTATATTAACGGATATTTCGTCAACAATATAGAATAAATAAATATTCTTCTATACATACTGATTTTCATATTCGATGTTGTACACGGACGTTGTCTGCGAAAATTTCTTATATAACAGCAATATATGTAAATTTGTTTAATTCAAATTAGGTTAGGTTATTTGCGTACTTTAACGATTTGAATACAGTATAAAATTTTAAAATTTTTTTTTTTCACGCCGAAATACGTTAAAATATGCCTACTAAAATTCTTCAAAAAAATAACGATATATGTATTTCTCATGTCACGCAAGATGTTCATGATGTTCAGAAACCAAATGATTCAAGTACATTCAATTTCTTAGTTGACAGGGATGTAGTTATTAAACCAACCGAATTTCCTGACACAAATGTAGTTCGAAGCAATATCGAATCCTTTGACATGACTTTGAAAGATACACGTTCATTTCTAAATCAAAAAGAAAACAAAAAAAATGAAAGACAAAGTGACATTTTGTTTGAAATTTCAGGGGATAATACCATGCCTGGACAAAAAAATCAAAAAGATGTTCATGTTGTTGCGAAACCAAATGATTCAAATACATTAAACACATTCCATTTCTTAGCCGACAGTGATGTAAATATTAAACCAGCCGAATCTCCTGGCACAAATGCAGTTCAAAACAACATTGAATCCTTTGGCATGACTTTAAAAGATACACGTTTATCTCTAAATCAAAAAGAAAACAAAAAAAATGAAAGACAAAATAACTTTGCGCAATATGCCCGTGACATTGTGTCTAAAATTTCAGGTGATAATACTACTAGACAAAAAAATATAAAAAATGGCTCACCAATGTCTAAAGTGTTAAAGTTTGGAACCTGCAATTATTGTAAAGCAGTAAAAAGTAATTCTGACTGGTGTTTGGAATGTGAACGAAAAAATATCGCAGATTCAATCGCAGATTCAACTGGCGAATGGACAAGTAATAATCCTAAGTTAGATGAATATATTCGTCAAACCCAATTGAATCCATTGAATACGTATGATTATTTTGAATGGATTCAATTTGATAAAATTATTGATCAGCGATTTGTAACAAAGGGTGGATTTGGTCAGGTTTATGAAGGCACTTGGATAGATGGACCAAGGCATTTTGCTAAAGATGCTTCTCGTCAAGATTGGAAACGAAAGGAGAATGAACATGTTGCATTGAAAACAATCAAGGTTCAAACAGAAGAAGAGGGTTTTGATAAATTCTTGTCTGAAGTAATTATTCCTTATATTTAAACATTAATACTCATTAATACAGTATTATTCTTATAATTCTTATTATTCTTAATATTTTTATTATTTGTGCAATTATCATTATTTTCACACAATAGTTAAAGGCACATAGAAGTTTTATCGGTGAACCAGTTTCACACTTAATGAGATGTTATGGAATCACTCAAGATCCGAATAAACCAGACACATATACATTAGTAATGCCATGGGCAAAGGATGGTGACTTAAGTGTTTATCTCAAAAAACGTAAATATGATCCAGATTTTAAAATAATCAAAAGAATTAAGATGCTTTATGGTATATCTAGTGGTTTAAGTCGAATCCATAACAAAAAAATGATTCATCAAGATTTACATAGTAAAAATATTTTGATAGACGATACAGATTTGAATAGTCCAGCCATAAGTGATCTCGCATTTTGTAATATTCATAATGATCAAGTTTTTGGAGTTTGGCAATATATTGCACCCGAATGTATTAATAACAAGCAATATACTGAAGCTTCTGATATTTACAGCTTTGGCATTATAATGTGTGAAATGATGTCATGCGAGAAACCATTCAATAAATTTGAAGANTTCTTAATATTTTTATTATTTGTGCAATTATCATTATTTTCACACAATAGTTAAAGGCACATAGAAGTTTTATCGGTGAACCAGTTTCACACTTAATGAGATGTTATGGAATCACTCAAGATCCGAATAAACCAGACACATATACATTAGTAATGCCATGGGCAAAGGATGGTGACTTAAGTGTTTATCTCAAAAAACGTAAATATGATCCAGATTTTAAAATAATCAAAAGAATTAAGATGCTTTATGGTATATCTAGTGGTTTAAGTCGAATCCATAACAAAAAAATGATTCATCAAGATTTACATAGTAAAAATATTTTGATAGACGATACAGATTTGAATAGTCCAGCCATAAGTGATCTCGCATTTTGTAATATTCATAATGATCAAGTTTTTGGAGTTTGGCAATATATTGCACCCGAATGTATTAATAACAAGCAATATACTGAAGCTTCTGATATTTACAGCTTTGGCATTATAATGTGTGAAATGATGTCATGCGAGAAACCATTCAATAAATTTGAAGAAGACAAGTCGATTTGTGTCATGATAAATGATTTAAAACCAGAATATCCAAAATGGACACCAAAATCTTATGTAGAATTAATGCTAAAATGTTTAGATAAAGATCCAAGTAAACGACCTTCCGTTTCTAAATTATATTCAAATTTCAAAGGTTTCATAGAAACTTATTATGACAATGAAAATAATGAATTTGTGGTAGCGGAAAACCAAAGAAAAGAAAATTTAATGAAAAATAAATTGCAAGGTATTTTATTTATTATTTATTATTCATTCTTTTTATTCTTGATTTATTATTAATTTTACCTCCACTATTAATTCAGTTAATAGAAAGTTAAAAGAACCAGAATTAAGTGGCAATGACACTTTTATAAGTATTTCCCCTTGCCTTGATGTTGAAACAGAATATCCAAATTCTCAAAGACACGATGACACGAATATTTCAGACTATCAACGCGCTTATCAATCCATTGTTCTTTAATTGAAAATATTATTAAAGCACTAATTAAATATTGACCCCATGTATAGTTTAAACAAATATATTTATAATAATTTTATTTAATTGATATACTCCTTAAGATTGGATTTTCGTCAGTTAAAACTATTTATTTTAGTTGTTTTTTTTTATTTGCGGTATACACCAATTTTCTCGTTTAGAAATTAATTAATGATTGTCTTTAACAAGAATTCTATTTCCTGATATGGTGCACAAAATAAGTGATAAATTTTTTTTATTTGTTAATAAAGCATTTCTCAATTTTCGGGTATATATAGTAGAGTAATTTTAATGGTACTAAATGTTAGTATATTTTATATCATGTTAACTCCGATTTATAAACTTAATTTTAATTTAATAATGCAATAGCACAATAAAATAAATATGAAAATTTATTGATTTCTCTATAAACACTTTTACCCCTTAGTTAATATTGACACAAATGATGATCCACTTCCATTTAAGACTAGACTTTAACACAAATAAACTGTTCAAATTTAGAAACAATCAATTTAAGACTAGACTTTAACACAAATAAACTGTTCAAATTTAGAATCAATCAATAGTTATATAAGTTTTTGATTTGTGGTAAACCTTATTTTTTTTTAAAAAAAATGGATATTCCTGTTGTCACACCTTTCCTTAGTGAAAGTGAGAGTAAAGGTCAATTAATTTTTGATGGGACTAAAATTGAAGTTCCATTCAATGTCATAAATTTTGAAGATGAAGAACGAGGATATAGTTTTGCAAATCGGAAAGAATGCTATGCCGAACGTACTGATCAATCTGGCAGGGGTATAAATGCAATAGTTTTGCATTGGGATGTTTGTGAATCTTCTGAGAGTTGTTTTCAATCGCTATGTTCACGTCAATTTAGTACCCATCTAATGATTGATACTGATGGTCAAGTTTATCAACCATTAGATATAAAATATAAATCATTTCATGCACGAAACTTTAATAGTAGATCAATTAGCATTCAAATTGCAAATCCCGTGGATGTGTCCAGAGCTAATTCAAAAATCGAGCGAAATATTATTACATCACGACAACCTGGAACAAATGAAAGATTTGAGCATTTAGATTTTACATTCGAACAAAAAGCCAGGGTTATTGAAGTGGTTGAAACATTATGTGAATTGTTTAAAAGAATTCCTAGAAGATTACCGCCTCTTGGTGACGATGGATTGATCTCTAATGCTCTGATTCCTGATTTTACTGGTGTATGTGCACACTATAATTGTTCTAATACTCTTGGGTGGGTACATTAACGTTAATACTTTATATTACTTTTATGTTGTATAATATTAGTATATTAATCATTTTTAATCTTTTGTAGACCAGGTGATTCTTTATGGCCAGTTTTACAAGCATCTTTCGGAAATCGACCTCCATATGCTAGATGATTTTAGTTTTCTTTTAGCAAATTTGTTTGTTATCGTTTTGTTACATTAATCCCATAAGATACAAAATATCTAATTATTATTATTGTCCCTTCAAATATGGAAATTATTTTTGTTCCTGTAATGAAATTTATTATATAATTAAATTTCGAGTCTACAAAGAACTACAAAATGCATTGACCCTTTCTCATTTAACTTCATCACATAACAATAAATGTAAAGATATCTACAATTTCTAACTTCAAAATTTTCAGAAAAAGAAGTCTTTCTATAAACCCTACACTGTAGAAATACTTAAAAACTACAAAACTATTGTATCAATTTAACAACAGATGTTGGTACTAAAGAATGTACGTTAACTAAAGGAGAAAAATGTTCGTGATGGATGTGAAATTGAACCACCATTTTATTTATTAATTAAATTTTAAGCAACAAGAAAAAAATTTTTAGATAATTTACGTGAAATAAAATTTATTTATTTTCGAGATTTGAAGTATCACTTTATTTTTTGCAAATTCGATAGATAAATCTTAGAATAAAATGTTGGTCGCCATCTACAAAGTGAAATCGGAATTTTCTCGTTAAACAAGATTAAATTTCACTTTAAAAATAAATTAAATTCCTCAAATGGTGTCATTTAATTATTGTGCAGAATGATTACGTTTATGTAATCGAAAATGAAAGACCGTTTTATGATTTTCTCTCAAAGGTAAATCTTTTTTTAAAAAAATTTCCCCTAATGTCATCTGACATATTTTCGTCCATAAAGATCTGCATCGGGGTTTTTAAAAGAAGGCTGGATGACTGTTATATAATAGGCAAGTCAAGAATTAATTTGTTTTTATTATATTAACGCGTAATTTTCGTAATTTTCTCAATTTTTATTGGTTCGAAAGGCGTATCCAAATCATTATTTACACCGCGACTCTTTTATATCAAAATACTTTCACTTTGTTTTCATAAGAAATCAATTAGTCTTCATACTCCTTCACATTTAGAACCTTTGCAACTTTTTAGATCAAAAACTTTGCTTCTTATAATAAAATCTTTACAACAAAATGAAAATGAAAACTATCAATTTCTTTTTCAATGAAAATCACCACTTTCAAGTTTAAGAACTCGTCAATTTATCATGTTCAAAGTTTTTCTTTTAATTCTTGTTATTCAACTATAATTGATTCACAACTATTCCTTCTCATCTTCTTTCTTTTCCACCATCTCCTTCAACTGTTCATCTTCTTTCTTTTCCACCACCTCCTTCAACTATTCATCTTCTTTCTTCTCCTTCAACTATTTCTTCTAAAAAATCTTCTGAACCCTTTATCAAAAACAATTTCATGGAAAATTGAAATTGTAAAAGAAACTAATGATGGAATTTTACAATAATAATTCTTTTTTTAAAAAAATTTAATAATATTATTACTTATTGGACAAGGATAATATTTATTTATGATGTTAATAATATAGTAATTTTTATTTCGACAGTTTGGTTTGTATTGAGTGTTCCCGTTTTTTTTTTTTTGAGTTTACTAAGTAGCTCCTAGGCTTTTAAAAAAGACGGAAAATGATTTCCTTTACCTTTTTTTTCTTCAATTCTCCAAATCAGTTGTTGGTTTAGAAGAAATATGGTTCTTTTGTTAAAAAATTAAAAAAAAATTTCCAGCGTTCGTGGATCTAATTTATATGTTGACAAATGTAATTATTTATTTTAATATCTAAAAATAATTCTTTCTATTTTTGTTTACATTAACAGATATTTCGTCAACAATATAAAAGAAATAAATATTCTTCTTACTGCATCAGGAGAACAATTAATGTTGTACACGGACATTGTTTGTGAAAATTTCTTTGCGCTACGGATATTTTATATGTAGCGTCCTCTTGTCCATTATAAAAGTTTTTCTTTCCGGAATACATTTATATATGTAAATTTGTTTTGTTTTTCAAATTAGGTTATTTGTATTTGAATATAAATTTGTAAACTTTTTTCGCACGCTAAATACATTAAGATTTCTCAAAGAAATAACAATATATGCACTTCTCATGTCACAAACAAGTACATTCGCTTTCTTAGCTGGCAGTGATGTAGATATTAAATCAACAGAATTTCCTAACGCAAATGCAGTTCAAAGCAATATTGAATCCTTTGACATGACTTTGAAAGATACACATTCATCTCTAAATCAAAAAGAAACCAAAAAAAATGAAAGACATAACTTTTCGCAATATGCTCGTGACATTGTGTCTAAAATTTCAGGGGATAATTCTACTACTGGACAAAAAAATAAAAAACCATTGTCGGATGAGTTAAAATTTGGAATCTGTATATTTTGTAACGTAGCAAAAAGTAATAATGACTGGTGTACTAAATGTGAACGAAAAAGAATCGCAGAAACAATTGGCGAATGGACAAGTAATAATCCTAAGTTGGATGAATATATTCGTCAAACCCAATTGAATCCATTGAGTGTGTATGATTATTTTGAATGGATTCAATTTGATAATATTATTGATCAAAAATTTGTAACAAGTGGTAGATTTGGTCAGGTTTATAAAGGCACTTGGATAGATGGACCAAGGCATTTTGCTAAAAATGCTTCTCTTCAAAATTGGATGCGAAAGAAGAATGAACATGTTGCATTGAAAACAATTAAAGTTCAAACAAAAGAAGAGGGTTTTGATAAATTCTTGTCTGAAGTAATTATTCCTTATATTTTAAGCATTAATACTCATCAATACATTATTATTTTATAATTCTTATTATTCTTAATATTTTTTAGTTAAAGGCACATAGAAGCTTTATCGATGAACCAGTTTCACACTTAATGAGATGTTATGGAATCACTCAAGATCCCAAAAAACCAGACACATATACATTAGTAATGCCATGGGCAAAGGGTGGTGACTTAAGCGATTATCTCAAAAAACGTAAATATGATCCAGATTTTAAAATAATCAAAAGAATTAAGATGCTTTATGGTATATCTAGTGGTTTAAGTCGAATCCATAACAAAAAAATGATTCATCAAGATTTACATAGTAAAAATATTTTGATAGACGATACAGATTTTAATAGTCCAGCCATAAGTGATCTCGCATTTTGTAATACTCCTGAACCAGGTTATGGAGTTTGGCAATATGTTGCACCCGAAAGAATTAATAACAAGAATAACAAAAAATATACTGAAACTTCTGATATTTACAGTTTTGGCATAATAATGTGTGAAATGATGTCATGCGAAAAACCATTCAATAAATTTGAAGACGACAAGGCTATTTGTGTCATTGTAAATGATTTAAAACCAGAATGTCCAAAATGGACTCCAAAATCTTATGTAGAATTAATGCTAAAATGTTTGGATAAAGATCCAAGTAAACGACCTTCCGCTTCTAAATTATCTTCGAATTTCAACGATTTCATAGAATCCTATTATAATAATGAAAATAATGAANAAACCAGACACATATACATTAGTAATGCCATGGGCAAAGGGTGGTGACTTAAGCGATTATCTCAAAAAACGTAAATATGATCCAGATTTTAAAATAATCAAAAGAATTAAGATGCTTTATGGTATATCTAGTGGTTTAAGTCGAATCCATAACAAAAAAATGATTCATCAAGATTTACATAGTAAAAATATTTTGATAGACGATACAGATTTTAATAGTCCAGCCATAAGTGATCTCGCATTTTGTAATACTCCTGAACCAGGTTATGGAGTTTGGCAATATGTTGCACCCGAAAGAATTAATAACAAGAATAACAAAAAATATACTGAAACTTCTGATATTTACAGTTTTGGCATAATAATGTGTGAAATGATGTCATGCGAAAAACCATTCAATAAATTTGAAGACGACAAGGCTATTTGTGTCATTGTAAATGATTTAAAACCAGAATGTCCAAAATGGACTCCAAAATCTTATGTAGAATTAATGCTAAAATGTTTGGATAAAGATCCAAGTAAACGACCTTCCGCTTCTAAATTATCTTCGAATTTCAACGATTTCATAGAATCCTATTATAATAATGAAAATAATGAAAATAATGAATTTGTGGTAGCAGAAAACCAAAGAAAAGAAAATTTAATGAAGAATCAAGGTATTTTATTTATTATTTATTCTTTTTATTCTTAATTATTAATTTTAAGGGAAGACAAAACCACCTCCATTAAAAAAGAACAAATTTGCTTAACAATTATATTTATATAAAATGTCTAAACAGAATACCCAGATTCTCAAAATGATTTCACATTGGAAAGTAATGACTTGAATATTTTAGACTATCAATATTCTTATTAAGACCATTATTCTTGTTAAGTATTAGCTCAATTGTTTTCTTTATCATACTTTAATTAAAAAATATTAAAGCACTAATTAAATATTCGAGGTGTTAAAATAATGTGCGGTATAATTTAAACCAATATATCTTTAATAAAAATTTTTTTATTTAATTGTTACTTTTCAGTCTTTATTCCAAATGATAAAATTAGATTTTCGTGTTTTTTCACGCTAGGTATGTTAAAACAGAGTAGAATTCATTGGTTTGATCAGTCTGATTCTTAATTAAAGAATTATTGTGTGAAATTTGAAAAAAATATATGCGCGCAAGATGCTAGATATTTAAGCAAAAAAATGCAATTATTATAGATAAAAAAGTATGAGATTAGAAGCAAAAGCATTCCAACTACCACCTCTCTCAAGGATAATAATAAAAATGGCACATGACACTCCCAACTAACTACGTATATTGCGCACAACCAGATTTTGCTCATGTTGTTTGTAGAGATATCGTAAAGAAATAAATTTATTTTACAATTATTACGAGATTAAGGAATAAATAAATGCAACCACTTTATGTGGTGAATTATGACTTGGACAAAAATGATAAGTGATTTCATATTTTCGTTTTTTGTTTTCCTTTTTCCTAATCTTTATTGTTTTTTTATACTAAATTTTTTTTATACATACGCTTTTTTATGTAAGATCTAATTTTTTTTATGAGCTGTTTTATTGGCAGAAAATTATTTCCAAATTATTATAATTTTTAATTCACGAAAAATGACTACCAAATTTTTTGACCGTTTATCAAAAAACTTTATTCAACTTCTTGAAGAACCTGTTGATTATAATGTATCAATTGAAATCGGTGAAGCTTCTAATCAAACTTTTAAAGTTCATTCTTATATTTTATAATCCGTCGTCCTTACTTTAAAAAGAAATTAAACGAATTCAATGATCATATCAAAGTATTAACGATGACTAACACTAAAATATTCATTATCATGTAAGAATAATCTCTTAAATTTAAGATTTTCTTTTTTTTTTTGAAAGCCAATGTATATTTTTTTAAAATAATAATAATATTTTTTATGTAATTTAGATATATTTATGGTGGAATAATTTCGTTAAAAAATTAGTAAAAAATCTCCAGATTTATCTTGTCAAAAACCGTCCGTGCTTCTTAGTTAAGACTAAAATTTGCTCAAATTTATCGAACAAATTATCAAGTCAAAAATCTTGCCAAACATCCTAGTACTATTTTTGAATCTGAAAATTTTTATTCTCTTTCTGAAGATGCATTAATGTCTATAATTAAACGAGATGACTTGCAATTAGTAGAAGGTAAAATGTGATACAATGGGGATAAAGCGAAGAATCCAATTTTACCAACTGATCTTAAAGAAAATTTTTTAACTTTAAAAACAACTTTTACCAACTGATCTTAAAGAAAATTTTTTAACTTTAAAAGCAACTTTGAAACGGTGTCTTCCATACATTAGATATTTCAGTTTTCTTGAATCTAAAATTTGGCTAGACATCAATACTAAATCATTGCCCCTAATAAACCTATCGCTTCAATAATTTTGCCCACAAGAACTAAACCAGATTCTAATATTCTTACTAGTAAACATTCCTTATTGTTAAATTAATATTTTGATAAACAATTACATGTGATCTGATCACATTTCCGGAATTGACTTCTAGTTTTCAAATTTAATCTATATATTGTTCTACATAATGTATAAATTATAATATTGATAATATAATTGATATGGTAACTCCTTTATTAACTCCGCTTTGGCCCCAAATTTAGAAACAATCAATAGATATATAAGTTTTTGATTTGCGATAAGCCTAAATTTTTTTTTAAAAAAAATGGATTCTATTCCTGTTATCACACCTTTTCTTAGAGAAAGTGAAAGTGAAGGTCAATTAATTTTTGATGGGACTAGAATTGAAGTTCCATTCAATGTTATAAATTTTGAAGATGAAGAACGAGGATATAGTTTTGCAAAAGATGAACGGAAAGAATGCTATACCGAACGTACTGATCCAACTGGCAAGGGTATAAATACAATAGTTTTGCATTGGGATGTTTGTGAATCTTCCAGGCAATGTTTTCAAACTCTATGTTCACGTCAATTCAGTACCCATCTAATGATTGATACTGATGGTCAAGTTTATCAACCATTAGATATAAAATATAAAGCATTCCATGCACGAAACTTTAATAATAGATCAATTAGCATTCAAATTTCAAATCCCGTGGATGTGTCCAGAGCTAATTCAGAAATCGAGCGAAATATTATTACATCACGACGACCTGGAACAAATGAAACATTTGAACATCTAGATTTTACATTCGAACAAAAAGTCAGGGTTATTGAAGTGGTTGAAACATTATGTGAATTGTTTAAAAGAATTCCTAGAAGATTACCGCCCCTTGATAACGATGGATTGATTTCTAATGCACTGATTCCTGACTTCATTGGTGTATGCGCACACTATAATAGCTCTGATTCTCTTGGGTAGGTATTAACGTTAATACTTTCTATTACTTTTATATTGTTCCAACATATAATATTAGTATATTAATCATTTTTAACCTTTTGTAGACCAGGTGATTCTTTATGGCCAGTTTTACAAGCATCTTTCGGAAATCGACCTCCATATACTAGATGATTTTAGTTTTCTTGTTCTACTACAGTGCGGAACCTCTATAATAGGAACCTATAAAATCTTAAATAAAACTTGATCTAGTGATTGGATTTAACTGGGGTAAGAAAAATTAGACTCTTCTCATATAATAGAATCGATTTATGGAATAAAAAAAAATTCTCAATTTTCCTGGTTAGTAAAAATCACGTGTTTTATATATAAACCAATTAAAAAATAGATTTAGCAATAATCAAAATGATCGAAATAGTGATCTAATATTTATTTATTTAATAATAACTGATTCAAGTTCATTGTAAATGTTATCAGGAACTCTTCTATGAGATTTATACTTTTTTGCTGCAAATTCTGCCATTTTACCAGTAATTCCCTTCCTATATATATCCATATAACGCCAAGATTTTTGTGCAAAACGACGAATTGTAATTAAAGGAACTGAATCCAAAGCCTCAGGAACAATTCTTTGCAATCCTACCCAAGTATAATTACAATGTTCTCTAGTGTAATGTTTTGCTGCACCCCAATACATTTCTATAAAATTCAGTTCACAGTGGAATTTAGGATAAAAAATACATTTATGACCTCTTTTTTCTATTTCAATTTGTAATCTAGATTTTTGAGAAATAAAATCTGGTTGTAATGATAAAATTCGACGCATGCAACAATCAATTCTTTGAGAATCTATTTTTTTTTCTTTTCCCTTACATAATTTACATTCACCTTTTAATCCTTCTTTCCATAATCCTCTTTCTATTAGAATTTGTCGCATACCTTTAGCTTTATTTGGATATTGTGGATGATCTGATGGAAAAACCATTGATTGTGATATATTGTCTGTTCCAAAAAATGTTGAATGCATTCGTGGCTGTTTTCCTGCAGGATTAACATTCATTTTTGTAGCATTTAAACCATCTTCTGGCATTGCACCATGATTGGTACTATTATCAAATGCCATTACAGCAATTGCATTTGGATAAATAGTTTCAAAAATAGGAATTGCATAATTGATAACTTGATCAATCAAATGTTCTGCTGTCCACCAACCTTCTTCATTTTTTCCAGGTTTTAAAAATTTACGTGCTTCAACTGGTATATTTGGATTTAATAAGGATTGCTCAGGAGTTAATTTTAATCTGCCAATTGTTTCAAGTAAAAAATCACTAACCATAATTGATTTGCCATGACCTTTTTTTCTTAATGGAGGTTCTCCAATTGGTGCCCATACTATCGGACGATCATCATTTGCATAAAATAAACATTCATCATGTGTGATAAATATATGTAATTTTTGATTTGAAGGAATTTCTGGATTAAGTTGTGTCATTTCATTTCCAATAAATGTTGGCATNTCGAATAAAAGTAAGACTGTCATTAATAATATCTTCATCATCAATGAATGATTTTGTTTTTTGATGGCAACCTTGTATTGATATTGGTATTGTTTTATTTTCAAGCCAGTATTTAGTCCATTTTTTGATTGTTCTTGCGCAATATACCCCTTTATCAAAAACTTTTTGTGCAGCATTAAATGCAGCATCATCACGAGACATATATTTTTTTTTCCAATTAATTAAAAATTCATAAATTGAACGATACTTTAAATATTCATATACAGTAAACTTGTTTTTATCTTGAAGAATTAATTCTAAATCTTTTATTTTTTGTGAAAAAATATTTTCAATATCATTATCATTAATATCTGTTTCTTCTTCTTGTGAACTTTCAGAATCTTCTAATTGTAAAATATCTTCAGTATCAATATCCATTATTCCTTCTTGCAAACTTTCAGAATTTTCCACTTGCAATATATCATTTGTTGATTCTGTATTAGTTTCTATTTCATCAATTGAAACTTCTTGTGAATTATTGGTAATATTTGCTGTAAAATATTGGTTAATTGATAATGAACCTTTAGCTGCTTTTGTAAATGTACCAGATGGTCCATATTTTCGATAATACGTTGCAGTAGAATTTCCAACATATGGTGCTTTCTTTTTTTCATCAATCTCTGTTAAATTAAAAACTATATCCCCAAGTTTTAATATTCTTTGGGCATAATAACTTTCATATGAACTATCTGTTGAATAACCATCACTTGATAATGTATATTCATCATCACTTGTTGAATATTGCTCTATAAATTGACCTGTATTTACATTGCGAATTTGATTTTTTGCTCTCTTTTTTGCAGCTAATTTTTTGCGCGAAGACATAATGCAACTCAAAATTTTTATAATAATCTATACATGCATTTCTAAGCTAAAATGATTGGGCAACATAAACACTACAAAATGGTAATATTTTTAGAAAGTCACACAAAATTTATTATTTGCAATTTTTATTTTTTATAGTAAAACGTGTAAATTTCAAATCTATGTAACACCGGCAAATCTTAAAATTTTTTGATCAAAACCGATAATTTCTGTAGCTTTTGATATGATTTATCGAAATTAACGGTTAAAATTTTTATTTACTTCTTTTGGCAGGTGTAACATACATTTAAAAATAGCAAAATTTTTGACCGGTTATAGAGGTTCCGCACTGTATTAATATTATACTTTTTTTTAATTTCGAAGTCATGTGTATGGAAACAGATTACAAACAATTTTAATGTCATCCGATTAGTATTAATATTAAGGATATTTATTTCGATAGTTTGGCTTGTATTACGTGTTCCAATTTTTTTTTTTTGAGTTTACTAAGTAGCTTCTAGGCTTTAAAAAAGATTTCTTTTATTTTTTTTTTGTTAAAAAATTTAAAAAAAAATTTTCGGATCTACTTTATAATTTCCGTGTAATGATTTATTTTAGAAATAGAAATAATAGAAATAATTATTTCTATTTTTGTTTATATTTCGTCAACAATACAGAAGAAATAAATATTATTCCCTTTTTACTGATTTACTTCAATGTTGTACACGAACATTGTCTGTGAAAATTTCGGACATTTTTATATATAACGTTCCGGACATTGGACATGTCCATTGTTTATGTTTATACACGTAAATTTGTGGTTAGATTATTTATGTTAACGGCTTGAATATAAATTTGCAAACTTTTTTCACACGTTGAAATACGTTATTAAGATTTATTGAAATTATAAATTATGCTTAAATTTTTTCAAAGATATATATTCACTTCTGTCACACAAGATGTTCAAAAATCAAATGATTCAAGTACATTCAATTTCTTAGCTGACAGGGATGTAGGTATTAAACCAACAGAATTTCCTAACGCAAATGCAGTTCAAAGCAATATTGAATCCTTTGACATGACTTCGAAAGATACAAATTCATCTCTAAATCGAAAAGAGAACAAAAAAAATGAAGGACAAAATAACTTTTCGCAATATGCTCGTGACATTGTGTCTAAAATAGGGGATAATCCTACGTCTGGACAAAAAAATAAAAAAAATGGCTCACCATTGTCTAATGCTGTAAAGTTTGGAGTCTGTAGATATTGTAACGCAGCAAAAAGTAATACTGACTGGTGTATGGAATGTGAACGAAAAATGATCGCAGAAACAGTTGGCGAATGGACAAGTAACAATCCTAAATTAGATGAATATATTCGTCAAACCCAATTGAATCCATTGAATACGTATGATTATTTTGAATGGATTCAATTCGATAGGATTATTGATCAGCGATTTGTAACAAGTGGTGGATTTGGTCAGGTTTATGAAGGCACTTGGATAGATGGACCAAGGCATTTTGCTAAAAATGCTTTTCTTCAAGATTGGAGACGAAAGGGGAATGAACATGTTGCATTGAAAACAATCAAGGTTCAAACAAAAGAAGAGGGTTTTGATAAATTCTTGTCTGAAGTAATTATTACTTATATTTTAAGTATTAATACTCATCAATACAGTATTATTTTATAATTCTTATTTATTATTCTTAATATTTTTTTTAGTTAAAGGCACATAGAAGCTTTATCTGTGAACCAGTTTCACACTTAATGAGATGTTATGGAATCACTCAAGACCCGAATAAACCAGACACATATACATTAGTAAAGCCATGGGCAAAGGATGGTGACTTAAGTGAATATCTCAAAAAACGTAAATATGATCCAGATTTTAAAATAATCAAAAGAATTAAGATGCTTTATGGTATATCTAGTGGTTTAAGTCGAATCCATAACAAAAAAATGATTCATCAAAATTTACATAGTAGAAATATTTTGATAGACGATACAGATTTTAATAGTCCAGCCATAAATGGTCTCGCATTTTGTAATACTCCTAATGAACAAGTTTTTGGAGTTTGGCAATATATTGCACCCGAATGTATTAATCACAAGCAATATACTGAAGCTTCTGATATTTACAGCTTTGGCATTATAATGTGTGAAATGATGTCATGCGAGAAACCATTCAATAAATTTGAAGACGACAAGGCTATTTGTGTCATTATAAATGATTTAAAACCGGAATATCCAAAATGGACACCAAAATCTTATGTAGAATTAATGCTAAAATGTTTAGATAAAGATCCAAGTAAACGACCTTCCGCTTCTAAATTATCTTCGAATTTCAATGATTTCATAGAATCTTATTATAGTAATGAAAATAATGAAGGTAATGAATTTGTGGTAGCAGAAAACCAAAGAAAAGAAAATTTAATGAAGAATAAATTGCAAGGTATTTGATTTCTTTTTATTCTTAATTATTAATTTTAGGGGAAGACAAAACCACCTCCATTAAAAAAGAACAAATTTGCTTAACAATTATATTTATATAAAATGTCGAAACAGAATACCCAGATTCTCAAAATGATTTCACATTGGAAAGTAATGACTTGAATATTTTAGACTATCAATATTCTTATTAAGACCATTATTCTTGTTAAGTATTAGCTCAATTGTTTTCTTTATCATACTTTAATTAAAAAATATTAAAGCACTAATTAAATATTCGAGGTCTCGGCCCATATATAGTTTAAACAAATATATTTATAATAAAAAATTTTTTTATTTAATTGATATGCTCTTTATTCCAAATGATAAAATTAGATTTTTGTCAGTTAAAACTACTTATTTTAGTTGTTTTTTTATAATTGCTGCATTTACAGTATATTCGCTAATTTTCTCGTTTAGAAATTTATTTTTTAATTGCCTTTACACTAAATAACAAGAATTCTATTTCGTGATATGGGTGCTTGGAATTGTTTTTACTGATTTTTTCTCCTAATCAAAGATTCGTTAATAAAAATTTTCGGGAATACTATAGTAGAATTTTAATTAAAATTTATGGTACTAAATGTTAGTATATTATATTACGTCACGTCACAACTCTGTTTCGTTGCATCATTACAATTTATAAACTTAATTTTAATTTAATAATGCAGTAGCATAATATCAAATCAAATAAATAAATATGAAAACTTATTGAACTTATTGATATCTTTCACAGTCTCTACTTATTCTTTTCTTTCTTTTCTCATCTGTAATTTCTTTAATGAGTTTTTAATCTATGTGTACCTCTTCTTGATAATTTAAATCTTTATTAATTATCATTAATAAAAATTAAATATTTTTAATAAATTGTCTTCGAATAGCAATTTAACGAATATCGATGATAAAATAATTATTTTACTATTGAAAGCTCTCATTTCAGGCTTTCGAATGGTTCTAAATAAAGTTTAATTTTATTATTATAGAGGTTCCGAAAAATTATGATGATCGCCCCAAAATTTGATTAGTTGAGTGCTCCGAATCAGTGTAGACCCGAGGTCATAGGATAAATTTACCTAACACAAGAATTTTTAACTATAAACTGTGTAAGTTTTTGATTTGCGGTAAACCTATTTTTTTTTAAAAAAAAAAAATGGATTATATTCCCGTTGTCACGCCTTTTCTTAGTGAAAGTGAAAGTGAAGGTCAATTAATTTTTAATGGAACTAAAATTGAAGTTCCATTCAATGTTATAAATTTTGAAGATGATGAACGAGGATATAGTTTTACAAAAGGCGAACGTTGGAAAGATTGCTTTACCAATCGTACTGATCCAACTGGCAGGGGTATAAATACAATAGTTTTGCATTGGGATGTTTGTGTGTCTTCCAAACAATGTTTTCAAACTCTATGTTTACGTCAATTGAGTACCCATCTAATGATTGATACTGATGGTCAAGTTTATCAACCATTAGATATAAAATATAAATCATTTCATGCATTATCCTTTAATAATAGATCAATTAGTATTCAAATTGCAAATCCCGTGTATGTGTCCAAAGCTGATTCAGAAATTGGGCGAAAAATTATTACATCACGACGACCTGGAACAAATGAAACATTTGAACATCTAGATTTTACATTCGAACAAAAAGTCAGGGTTATTGAAGTGGTTGAAACATTATGTGAATTGTTTAAAAGAATTCCTAGAAGATTACCGCCCCTTGATAACGATGGATTGATTTCTAATGCACTGATACCTGATTTTACTGGTGTATGTGCACACTATAATTGTTGTGGTGCTCTTGGGTGGGTATTATTACATTAACGTTAATATTTTTTATTAATTTATATTATTCCAACATATAATATTAGTATGTTAATCATTTTTAACTTTTTGTAGACCAGGTGATTCTTTATGGCCAATTTTACAGGAATCTTTCAGAAATCGACCTCCATATGCTATAAGATTTTAGTTTTCCCTTTTAGCAAAATTTGTTTATTACGGTAACCCATAAGATACAAGATACCTAATTATTATAATTGTCCCTTATGTTGAAATTTATTGTATAATTACATTTCGAGTCTACTAGATGCATTGACCCTTTTCTCATTTAACTTTGACTTCATCACATAGCAATAAATATAAAGATGTCTACAATTTCTAACTTCAAAATTTTCAGAAAAAGACGTCTTCCCTACAAACTCTTCATTATAGAAATACTAATCGTTTAAAAACTATAAAACTATTGTATCAATTTAATAATATAAAAGCACATTGCTGATACTAAAGAATACGTCAACTAAAGAAAAAGTTGTTGGTAATGGATGTGAAATTGAATCACCATTTTATTTTTTTAATTTTTAAAGCAACAAGAAAAGAAAATTTTTTTTATCGTGAAATAAGATTTAAATTATATATCAAATACCTTTTGCATGCAATTGTTTATATTTTCAAGATTTGAAATGCAGAAATACTTCGCTTTATTTTTTTGCAAATTCGATAATCTCGTTTTTTTTATTAGAATAAAATGTTGGTCGTCATCTATATGTACATAGTGAAATCGGAATTTTCAAATTTTCAACACCACTCATTGAAAATTAAAATTAAATTCCTCGAATGAATGTCGTTTATGCTATTATTACGTTTATGTACCGAAAACGATATCATCGATAAATCTTTTTTTTCAAATTTTTCGTTAAAAAATTAAATTTCAAGAAATACCTTTTCTTGTCCTACCATTAGCATTATGCTTTTTTTGTTGATTTCGGAAACACTTCTATTTTTATCTTTAGTTGGTGTGCCCATTTTTTTTGAGCTTACTAAATAGCTTTAAAAAAAGCAAAAAAAGCCGACATTCCATGTGAAAGCTAAATTTGTTTAATTCAAATTACGTTAATGATTTAAATATAAGCCTGTAAACTTTTTTTCACGCCGAAATACATTATTGAAATTTATTAAAAAAAAGAATTTCAAAGAAATAACAATATGTGCAGTTCTCATGTCACGCAAGATGTTCAAAACCAATGATTCAAGTACATTCCATTTCTTAACTGACAGGGATGTAAGTATTAAATCAACAGAACTTTCTGACACAAATGCAATTCAAAGCAATATCGAATCCTTTGACACGACTTTGAAAGATACGCATCCATCTCTGAGTCAAAAAGAAACCAAAAAAAATGAAAGACAAAATAACTTTTCGCAATTTGCACGTGACATTGTGTCTAAAATTTCAGATACTGCTCCGGGACAAAAAAATCAAAAAGATGCGAAACTAAATGATTCAAGTACATTCCATTTCTTAGCTTCCTTTGACATGACTTTGGGAGATACACATTCATCTCTAAATCAAAAAGGAAACAAAAAAAATGAAGGACAAAATAACTTTTCGCAATTTGCACGTGACATTGTGTCTAAAATTTCAGATACTGCTCCGGGACAAAAAAATAAAAAAAATGGCTCACTATTGTCTAATGCTGTAAAGTTTGGAGTCTGTAGATATTGTAATGTAGCAAAAAGTAATACTGACTGGTGCATAGACTGTGAACGAAAAAGAATCGCAGATTCAACTGGCGAATGGACAAGTAATAATCCTAAGTTAGATGAATATATTCGTCAAACCCAATTGAATCCATTGAATATGTATGATTATTTTGAATGGATTCAATTTGATAGGATTATTGATCAAAAATTTGCAACAAATGGTAGATTTGGTCAGGTTTATAAAGGCACTTGGATAGATGGACCAAGGCATTTTGCTAAAAATGCTTCTCGTCAAGATTGGAGACGAAAGGAGAATGAACATGTTGCATTGAAAACAATCAAAGTTCAAACAAAAGAAGAGGGTTTTGATAAATTCTTGTCTGAAGTAATTATTCCTTATATTTTAAACATTAATACTCATTAATACAGTATTATTCTTATAATTCTTATTATTCTTAATATTTTTATTATTTGTGCAATTATCATTATTTTCCCACAATAGTTAAAGGCACACAGAAGCTTTATCGATGAACCAGTTTCACACTTAATGAGATGTTATGGAATCACTCAAGATCCCAAAAAACCAGACACATATACATTAGTAATGCCATGGGCAAAGGATGGTGACTTAAGTGATTATCTCGAAAACCATAAATATGATCCAGATTTTAAAATAATCAAAAGAATTAAGATGCTTCATAATATATCTAGTGGTTTAAGTCGAATCCATAACAAAAAAATGATTCACCAAGATTTGCATAGTAGAAATATTTTGATAGATGATACAGAATTCAATAGTCCAGCCATAAGCGATCTCGCATTTTGTAATACTCCTAATGAATCAGGTTATGGAGTTTGGCAATATGTTGCACCCGAAAGAATTAATAACAAGCAACATACTGAAGCTTCTGATATTTACAGTTTTGGCATAATAATGTGCGAAATGATGTCATGCGAGAAACCATTCAATAAATTTGAAGATAGTTCTGATATAAGCAAGGCTATTTATGTCATTAGAAATGATTTAAAACCGGAATATCCAAAATGGACACCAAAATCTTATGTAGAATTAATTCTAAGATGTTTAGATAAAGATCCAAGTAAACGACCTTCCGCTTCTAAATTATGTTCAAATTTCAATGATTTCATAGAATCTTATTATAATAATGAAAATAATGAATTTGTGATAGCAGAAAACCAAAGAAAAGAAAATTTAATGAAGAATAAATTGCAAAGTATTTTATTTATTATTTATTATTTATTATTCATTTTTTTTTTATTCTTGATTTATTATTAATTAATTTATTCTTAATTTATTATTATTATTATTAATTTTAGAGGAAGACAAAAAGTTAAAAGAACCAGAATTAAATGGCAATGATACTTTTATAAATACTTCCTCTTCCTTTAATGTTGAAACAGAATATCTAGATTCTCAAAGATACGTCAAAATCAATGATTTCACTTTTGAAAGTAATGACACTTTCATTATTATTTCTCAAGAATACCAATATTCTTTTTAAAATTATTCTGGTTAATTATTAGCTCAGTAACTAATTGTTTTCTTTGTAAAATATTAAAACACTAATTAAATATTCGAGGGTCGAATAATTTTGGCCCCATGTATAGTTTAAACAAATATATTTATAAAAAAATTTTTTATCAGTTAAAACTACTTTTTTTTAATAGTTGCTACTGCTATTTCTCGTTTAGAAATTAATAATTGACTTTGCACTTAATAACAAGAATTCTATTTCGTGATATGGAATCGTTTTACTGATTTTTTCTCCTAATCAAAGATTCGTTAATAAATTTTCGGGAATACTATAGTAGAATAATTTTAATTAAAATTTATGGTACTAAATGTTAGTATATTATATTACGTCACAACTCAGTGTTGTTGCATCATTGCAATTTATAAACTTAATTTTAATTTAATAATGCAATAGCATAATATCAAATAAATATGAAAACTTATTGAACTTATTGATATCTTTCACAGTCTCTACTTTCTTTTCTCATCTGTAATTTCTTTAATGAGTTTTTGATCTATGTGTACCTCTTCTTGATAATTTAAATCTTCATTAATTATCATTAATAAAAATTAAATTATTAAATCTAGACTGTTGGAACACTAGTCACCAAAGGTTTCTATGTATTCTATCTCAAATATTTTTAATAAAATGTCTTCGGACGGCAATTCAACGAATATCGATGATAAAATAATTATTTTACTATTGTAAAGCTCTCATTTTAGGCTTTCGAATGATACTAGAAACATTACAGTAGAAAATCGCGTAAATTAATACACTATCTTTCTATGGTTAGAATTTTATTTCTATATTTGGTTAACAAAGTTCCTATTATAGAGGTTCATATCAAAAAATATGGACTTTTGATGATCGCCCCAAAATTTAATTAGTTGAGCGCGAAGTCATAGGATAAGAATTTTTAACTATAAACTTTGATTTGCGGTAAACCTATTTTTTTTTTAAAAAAAATGGACTATATTCCCGTTGTCACACCTTTCCTTAGTGAAAGTGAGAGTAAAGGTCAATTGATTTTTGATGGGACTAAAATTGAAGTTCTATTCAAGGTTATAAATTTTAAAGATGATGAACGAGGATACAGCTTTACAAAAGGCGAACATTGGAAGGAAATCGTACTGATCCAACTGGCAGGGGCATAAATACAATCGTTTTGCATTGGGATGTTTATGTGTCTTCCAAGCAATGTTTTCAAACGCTATGTTTACGTCAATTGAGTAACCATCTAATGATTGATACTGATGGTCAAGTTTATCAACCATTAGATATAAAATATAAATCATTTCATGCATTATCCTTTAATAATAGATCAATTAGTATTCAAATTGCAAATCCCGTGTATGTGTCCAAAGCTGATTCAGAAATTGGGCGAAAAATTATTACATCACGACAACCTGGAACATTTGAACATCTAGATTTTACATTCGAACAAAAAGTTAAGGTTATTGAAGTGGTTGAAACATTATGTGAATTGTTTAAAAGAATTCCTAGCCTCTTGATAACGATGGATTGATTTCTAATGCTCAGATTCCTGATTTTACTGGTATACTATAATGCTCTTGGGTGGGTATTATTACATTAACGTTAATATTTTTTTATTAATTTATATTATTCCAACATATAATATTAGTATGTTAATCATTTTTAACTTTTTGTAGACCAGGTGATTCTTTATGGCCAATTTTACAGGAATCTTTCAGAAATCAACCTCCATATGCTGTAAGATTTTAGTTTTCTCTTTTAGCAAAATTTGTTTATTATGGTAATCCCATAAGGTACAAGATACCTAATTATTATAATTGTCCCTTCAAATGTTGAAATTTATTGTATAATTACATTTCGAGTCTACTACCCTTTTCTCGTTTAACTTTGACTTCATCACATAGCAATAAATATAAAGATTTCTACAATTTCTAACTTCAAAATTTCAGAAAAGAAAGTCTTCTCTACAAACTCTACATTATAGAAATACTTATTAATCGTTTAAAAACTATAAAACTATTGTATCAATTTAATAATATAAAAGCACATTGCTGATACTAAAGAATACGTCAACTAAAGAAAAAGTTGTTGGTAATGGATGTGAAATTGAGTCACCATTTTATTTTTTTAATTTTTAAAGCAACAAGAAAAGAAAATTTTTTTTATCGTGAAATAAGATTTAAACTATATATCAAATACCTTTTGCATGCAATTGTTTATATTTTCAAGATTTGAAATGCAGAAATATTTCGCTTTATTTTTTTTTTTTATTAGAATAAAATGTTGGTCGTCATCTACATGTACATAGTGAAATCGGAATTTTCAAATTTTCACCACTCATTGAAAATTAAAATTAAATTCCTCGAATGAATGTCGTTTATGCTATTATTACGTTTATGTACCGAAAACGATATCATAGATAAATCTTTTTTTCAAATTTTTCGTTAAAAAATTAAATTTCAAGAAATACCTTTTCTTGTCCTACCATTAGCATTATGCTTTTTTGTTGATTTCGGAAACACTGTCATGCCGTATTGCCATAACCCTGGAGTGTTCATATGTCTCACCCCTAGTCTAAACTATCAATATTAACACATTATCTCAATATTAATTATAATCTGGTTTCATTTGTTATCGATATTCTGAATAGAATAAAAATGGTTATTAGTTATATCTGTAGGAACATGCAGGATCAAAAATGAATTAACAACGTTAACCTTAGCAAAAACCTGCTGAAAGTCTGCATTTCGTGATGCTAATAAATTTCTCGAAAATCTGTACTAAAGAATAGTTATTTCATTGAAATATAAAGTCTCAACCGAATTTTCATACCTTAATTGCACGTTCAGAACTTTTGCAAAAAATAAAATTATTGATCATTATATTTCTGATTGCAGGATCTGATTGAACTCACTAGTGAAATTATTTCAAATTATAAAACTTGTTAGGTGAATACATTTAACAATAAATCTCAGAATAGATAACAATTTTTTTATCCTTACTGATAATGTACAACGGTTGAATAGACAGGAGGCTGATGACTACCAAGAAATGACTCGGATATCCACTGACTCATAACTCACCGCCAATGCCTGGACAGACATGAAGTTATGGCTTCTCCTTGTATCCAAAGATATAAGGGAAGTTCTCACCGCCAATGCCTGGACAGTCGCGAGAAACCTCGGCAAAGTCAGTAGATCAACTATTCCCGCCAATGCCTGGACAGACGAAATAGTTGCCAGCCACCAAGCAACTCATAACTCCACCGCCAATGCCTGGACAGACATGAAGTATGGCGTCTCCGTGTATCCAAAGATATATGGGAAGTTCTCACCGCCAATGCCTGGACAGTCGCGAGAAACTTCAGCATAGTTGCACCCTCCAATGTTATCAGAGAAAACAATGAAAATTGATAATTATAAGGGGTCCTCTAAAGCAGTGTGTGTCAAATCACATGATTTAGAGCCAATAAGAAGACCAGTCTATTTATATAAGCCACGGCTTTAGAAATCACATTCATCACGTGATAATTAATTAGTAATAAAAAAATTAAACAAGGTATACTCTACCCTTAAAAGGTTTTTCTCTTAATAGATTTATTTTTACGTGACCGCGACATTAAGATCACATAAGTACGTAAACTTTCGCGTGCCAGATGAAATAGATGGCGTTAATTATTATTTTAAAGAAGCGGAAGCTCATGAGTGGAAACTAAAACATCTAAATCACCGTTTAGAAAAAGAAAATGTATTGTTAACCTGGACGGCAGTTTACAAAGATTGGCAGGACTCACTCGAAAATATTAAAAAAAACAATTATAAAAATGTTCCGGGCTGTATATGCTCACATTGTAACGACTTATTAAACGTTGATACTTTTGAAGCCATGTCTATTTTAAATAGTTTCAAAGAATGGTATATTAAATTGTATGAGCGAAGCTTTGAACTGAAATTTTCAGAGAGGGTTCAAAAACAGGAAACAAATATATTTTCATCTCAGAAGGTAACAGAGTTGTTTCAAAGAGTGACGGATGTACTCGGAAAAAGAAATGAAAGTGATTTTGAGGAAGAACGAGTATCAAAAAAGAAATATAATCGAGATGGTTATATCACACCACAACGATCACGCTTTTTTATTGAATTTCCTAAGACTTTGGAATCCAAACTTTGAAGAGGGGTTGGAAATTGATCCGGAATTGGTAATTCAAGAAGTCAATGAAGTTATGATTCCTTATTCTGAACGTTCTTTGATTATAATTCTTGGAAAAGTTGGAATTTAAAGTCTGGCTCAGTAGTTAGTGACCTATTAAAGAAAGCTTCACGAGCCAAAGGTCATCCCCTTAGGTAAATTGTGAATGATTAGTATTTTATGTTTGCATGCATCTACGCATTAATTATTTAAACTTTTAGGCCCGAGGTTTGGAAGATTGTTCGGATGTAATTTTATTGATTTACTTAGCAATAAGATTGACGGAAGTTTGAAATTCATTTTGATATATACAAAAAAAAAACTAAGAATTACTTTGTATTTTAGTATAGATAAATCATTGAATTATTTATCAAAGCCATTTGGCTATGCTATATTTATCTGGGTGTTATCGTTAGGATTATACGTATTTACTAAATAAACAGCCACCAAGATATTTTGAATCCAAATAATTATGTGATTAGGTAATTATTTCAGTTTTTTTATAATGTTACAATCGTGACCATAAGTAACTGAACACCTTTAACTTAAAATCAAAGTGTTCATGTTTTAAATTATTTTTTTTATTTCCTATATTTTTAAAATAAATACTTACTATTTTTTATAGTAGGAAATCTTTCACGAATCAATTCGAAATTTTACTTGACGATTATGATTTTACTAGGAACATGAATTACGATCAAAAATTAGAAAACCTTACTAAATTCAGATATATTCTATCTAAAGATGAGGAGCCGGTTTATATGAACATATAAAATAGTGCGAACTGTTTTATTCTTTAATAAAGGAAAACGATAAACTATCTTCTAGAAAAAAAATTGTATAAGCCCAAAAAATGCGGTCTCACAGGGCTACAATTAAAAAAACGAAGTTGGTGAGTAAAAATTAGCCAAACAAATCTTTATCAAAATAATGGCAAACTATATTATAAATAATAAAGGAAGATGCATGAAATCAATTAGTAATAATTTTTTAGGTATATAATATTATAATTAAATTGTAGATGTCATTTCATTGTGTACTATTGTAAACAATAATTGAGGACAAATATTTAAAGCACATAGCAAAATGGGTTTGATAAATAATTCAATGATTTATCTATACTAAAATACAAAGTAATTCTTTGTTATTTTTTGTATATATCAAAATGAACTTCAAACTTCCGTCAATCTTATTGCTAAGTAAATCAATAAAATTACATCCGCCGTTGAGAGTATACTCTAAGAAATGAATAAAGATCAAAAAATCACCAGCTTAATTCTTACTCTGAACAATGAATCAGAATAATTATACAACCAAAAATTTCATTAAATAAAATAGATATCTATTTATTTTTCGATATTGCAAAAGAATCAAATATTTTAGTCTCGGTGACAACTGTGATGTAAACAATGATAGAGTTTAGGTGAATATCTTTATCTAACCATGAAAAAACACAGCCAATATAGCCAAGCCAATTTTTTGTTTCTTATATAAAGTCTTGTTTTTTTTTTGTCAGCTCGAAACCAAAAAACTTAAATATCAAAAATGAACTTCAAAATTTTACCAGCCTTGTTTTTAGTTCTCATGATGATTTTTTCCGCAACAATCGCATACCCTTTTAGTCCTTTTGACTTCAAAAAAAGTAATTTTTAAATCAATGATTAGTCCTTAAAAATATCTGCGATATACAAAACTTATTATTATTTATTAGGATCGGCAAACCCTGTTTTTGACTTCGAAAAAAGTAATTTTTAAATCAATGATTAGTCCTCAAAAATATCTGTGATATACAAAACTTATTATTATTTATTAGGATCGGCAAACCCTTTTATTCCTGACCTCAAAAGAAGTAATTTTTAAATCAATGATTAGTCCTTAAAAATATCTGCGATACGTAAAAATATCTTCGATATACATTATTATTTATTAGGATCGGCAAACCCTTGGTATACCATTAATCTTTAAATCGATAATCCCCAAACTATACTATATTAATATTAATATTAAAACGTATTATTAAATAATTAGGCAAACCCAGTAATCTTTAAATCGATAATCCCAAACTATATTAATATTTCTAGGAACAAGCGGATTAGAAAAATGATTTATTTTTTTTGCTCTAATCATTATTATTAGATAAATTATTTTCATAAATATTTTTATCATTTTCAGTACTGCAATTAACTTTTTTATTTCTAGTATTTCCTCTCTCAACCCATCTTTAATTAAAAGGAAATTGTACTAAAACAGAAATAAATATTTGTTGAGTTATTTATGTGTTTGAATTTTCGAATGTATAGCGCATATAGTGGAACTGTGTTAAAATATTGATAACAAAAGATTTATTTTAAATAAAAAAAATTTTTTTAATTCAAGCATATTTGATTTTTACTTTTCAAAATATTATTACGCGACTTTTTTATTCATTTAAATTTTCAGAGATTGAAACTTGAAGATTTTGAATCGAATTTAAATGATTCGATATTATTTGTTGTACAAAAGGTTTAATATGGAATGCATAGCATTCCGCTCTTGATCTTAGTTAATAGTGTTTGAGAAGATGTGTAGCAACGTCCAAGCGTCGCTTGGTAATTGAAATCAATGATGTTCGTATCGTGACTATTGATCTCGAAGTTACGGAAGTTTAAAAATCGTAACTATTGAAATCAACGATCACTGGTTGAATGAAGAAAAACAGGCAAAATTTTTGGCGCAATTAGGCAGGGAGATTTGTGGATGATACATAAATACAAATAGGCAGGGCGATACGCAAATAGGCAGCCGATTTGCGCCAAAACTTTGCCGATTTTTGAACATTCGACGTGTCTGAAGTAATTATTCCTTATATTTTAAGCATTAATACAGTATAATTCTTATTATTCTTAATATTTTTATTATTTGTGCAATTATCATTATTTTCCCACAATAGTTAAAGGCACATAGAAGTTTTATCGGTGATCCAGTTTCGCACTTAATGAGATGTTATGGAATCACTCAAGATCCGAAAAAACCAGACACATACACATTAGTAATGCCATGGGCAAAGGATGGAGACTTAAGTGAAACATAAATATGATCCAGATTTTAAAATAATCAAAAGAATTAAGATGCTTCATAATATATCTAGTGGTTTAAGTCGAATCCACGACAAAAAAATGATCACCAATATTTACATAGTAGAAATATTTTGATAGATGATACAGAATTTAATAGTCCAGCCATAAGCGATCTCGCATTTTGTAATACTCCTAATGAATCAGGTTATGGAGTTTGGCAATATGTTGCACCCGAAAGAATTAATAACAAGCAACATACTGAAACTTCTGATATTTACAGTTTTGGCATAATAATGTGCGAAACGATGTCATACGAAAAACCATTCAATAAATTTGAAGATAATTCTGATATAAGAAAGGCTATTTATGTCATTAGAAATGATTTAAAACCAGAATATCCAAAATGGACACCAAAATCTTATGTAGAATTAATTCTAAGATGTTTAGATAAAGATCCAAGTAAACGACCTTCCGCTTCTAAATTATGTTCAAATTTCAATGATTTCATAGAATCTTATTATAATAATGAAAATAATGAAAATAATGAATTTGTGGTAGCAGAAAACCAAAGAAAAGAAAATTTGATGAAGAATAAATTGCAAGGTATTTTATTTATTATTTATTATTTATTATTCATTTTTTTTTATTCTTGATTTATTATTAATTAATTTATTCTTAATTTATTATTATTAATAATTTTAGAGGAAGACAAAAAGTTAAAAGAACCAGAATTAAATGGCAATGATACTTTTATAAATACTTCCTCTTCCTTTAATGTTGAAACAGAATATCTAGATTCTCAAAGATACGTCAAAATCAATGATTTCACTTTTGAAAGTAATGACACTTTCATTATTATTTCTCAAGAATACCAATATTCTTTTTAAAATTTAAGACCATTATTCTGGTTAATTATTAGCTCAGTAACTAATTGTTTTCTTTGTAAAATATTAAAGCACTAATTAAATATTCGAGGGTCAAATATTTATAAAAAATTTTTTATCAGTTAAAACTACCTTTTTTTTATAGTTGCTACAGCTATTTCTCGTTTAGAAATTAATAATTGACTTTGCACTTAATAACAAGAATTCTATTTCGTGATATAGAATCGTTTTACTGATTTTTTCTCCTAATCAAAGATTCGTTAATAAATTTTCGGGAATACTATAGTAGAATAATTTTAATTAAAATTTATGGTACTAAATGTTAGTATATTATATTACGTCACAACTCAGTGTTGTTGCATCATTACAAACTTAATTTAATTTAATAATGCAGTAGCATAATATCAAATAAATATGGAACTTATTGATATCTTTCACAGTTTCTACTTTCTTTTCTCATCTATAATTTCTTTAATGAGTTTTTGATCTATGTGTACCTCTTCTTGATAATTTAAATCTTCATTAATTATCATTAATAAAAATTAAATTATTAAATCTAGACTATTGGAACGCTAGCCACCAAAGGTTTCTATGTAATCTATCTCAAATATTTTTAATAAAATGTCTTCGGACGGCAATTCAACGAATATCGATGATAAACTAATTATTTTACTATTGTAAAGCTCTCATTTTAGGCTTTTGAATGTACTAGAAACATTACAGTAGAAAATCGCGTAAAATCGTATAAATTAATACACTAACTCCAACTGATAATAACTATCTTTCTATTGTTACTATATTTGGTTAACCAAGTTCCTATTATATAGGTTCATATCAAAAAATATGGACTTTTGATGATCGCCCAAATTTAATTAGTTGAGTGTGAGGTCATAGGATAAATTTACCTAACACAAGAATTTTTATAAACTTTGATTTGCGGTAAACCCATTTTTTTTTAAAAAAAATGGACTATATTCCCGTTGTCACACCTTTCCTTAGTGAAAGTGAGAGTAAAGGTCAATTGATTTTTGATGGGACTAAAATTGAAGTTCCATTCAATGTTATAAATTTTGAAGATGATGAACGAGGATATAGTTTTACAAAAGGCGAACATTGGAAGGATTGCTTTACCAATCGTACTGATCCAACTGGCAGGGGCATAAATACAATAGTTTTGCATTGGGATGTTTGTGAATCTTCCGAGCAATGTTTTCAAGCGCTATGTTCACGTCAATTGAGTAACCATTTAATGATTGATACTGATGGTCAAGTTTATCAACCATTAGATATAAAATATAAATCATTTCATGCATTATCCTTTAATAATAGATCAATTAGTATTCAAATTGCAAATCCCGTGGATGCGTCCAAAGCTGATTCAGAAATTGGACGAAAAATTATCACATCACGACAACCTGGAACAAATGAAACATTTGAACATTTAGATTTTACATTCGAACAAAAAGTCAGGGTTATTGAAGTGGTTGAAACATTATGTGAATTGTTTAAAAGAATTCCTAGAAGATTACCGCCTCTTGATAACGATGGATTGATTTCTAATGCACAGATACCTGATTTTACTGGTGTATGTGCACACTATAATTGTTGTGGTGCTCTTGGGTGGGTATTATTACATTTAACGTTAATATTTTTTATTAATTTATATTATTCCAACATATAATATTAGTATGTTAATCATTTTTAACTTTTTGTAGACCAGGTGATTCTTTATGGCCAATTTTACAGGAATCTTTCAGAAATCGACCTCCATATGCTATAAGATTTTAGTTTTCTCTTTTTAGCAAAATTTGTTTATTACGGTAATCCCATAAGGTACAAGATACCTAATTATTATAATTGCCCCTTCAAATGTTGAAATTTATTGTATAATTACATTTCGAGTCTACTAGATGCATTGACCCTTTTCTCGTTTAACTTTGACTTCTTCACATAGCAATAAATATAAAGATGTCGACAATTTCTAACTTCAAAATTTTCAGAAAAAGATGTCTTCCTTACAAACTCTATATTATAGAAATACTTACTAATCGTTTAAAAACTATAAAACTATTGTATCAATTTAATAATATAAAAGCACATATTGTTGATACTAAAGAATATACGTCAACTAAAGAAGTTGTTGTCACCATTTTATTTTTTTAATTTTTAAAAAAAAATTTTTTATCGTGAAATAAAATTTAAATTATATATCGAATACATTCTCATGCGATTATTTATATTTCCGAGATTTGAAGTACAGAAATACTTCACTTTACTTTTTTTTTTTTTTTTT
>PQFF01000117.1:75140-92483 GCA_003547095.1 Diversispora epigaea
AAAAAAAAAAAAAAAAACTTGATCATTTTCCAATTAATCCAAATAATAAAAACAAGCTTACTCATATTGTAAATATATTGGTCTAACATGTGCAATTTTAGGTATATATAACATATAGAATCCTAAATATGAAAATAAAGCAATTGCCAATAACGTAACAGTGACGAAACCAATAAAAATAGATTTAACTGCTGCTCGTTGGGTTTTTTTCGAAGTGAGCGCGCCGGTAATACGTGAAAAAAATGGATCAAAAATTGCGAAAAATGGTGAAAAAAAGAATGATATGATCTTTTGAATTCAAATAATAATAATAATAATAATAATAAAAGAAGAATAATAAAATGTAAAAATGTTAATAAACATAAATTGAAAGCTAAACGGAATTGTAAACATTGGAATTTGTAAGCAACACATAAAGGAATATATTTCTTACTTCGAACAACATTTTTAATATTTTTTAATGAATTTTAATGAATGAAAAGATAATATAACTATTACTAACAATAAGATAATTTGGAATTTTATGAACGATTACGAAAGGGGTAAAATATAATATATCAATGTATCATTTTTTAATATCATCCTTTCAACATGTGAAAATGATTTTCATCTAAAAAAACCTTATTTATTATCAAACCAATAACAAGATGACCCCCCAAAAAAAAAAAAAAATCTTTAAATAAAATATTTTAACGCACCTGATCTATCTATCTAATATTTGTTCTTTAAATGACCAAATCAAAAAAAATGCCACAGATAGATTCTACGGTTTCTACTACAGATTCAACATCTAAAAAGTCAACACAACCAAGTCGAAAGGGAAAGAAAGCCTGGCGAAAAAATGTTGATATTACAGATATTGAAAAAACTTTAGAAGGGATAAGAGCTGAAGAAAGATTGCTGGGGTAAATTTTGAATGGATTGATCTAATTTATTTCTAGGGTTTCTTACTTTGATTTATTACTATGATGGGGAATGTATTGAATGTCTAGGAATGCGCATACATTTTCAATTACTTATTATTATTAATTTAAATGTATAATTAAATAGTGGAAAAATTCAAGAGATACCAAGTGAAAAACTTTTTGTCATAGATACAAAGGGTGATGCTCAAGGTTTGCATTAAATATTATTATTAATATTATATTAATTGATGGAAATTTTTAATGGAAAAATTAATTAATGACAATTATTATAATTATTATTATTATTATAATTATTATAATTATTATTATTATTAGTTCGGAAAATTTTAACCAAGAGATTTGCCAAATTGCATGTTGAACAAATTTTGGAAAATCGAAGCAAAATACCAGCAATTTTTTCTAAAAAGAAAAGTAATAAAAATGAGAAAAATCAAATTTCAAAAAATACCAAAATTAGATTAGGAAAATTAGCACGAAAAAAAAATTGTTCAAATGATGATGATGATGATGATCAATCATCATTACGGTTAAGATCTGAGAAGGAGAAAATAAATGAAAAATATGATATATGGACACAAAAAGGTAAAAATTAAATAACTCGTTATTAGCATATTTTGATGTATTGTATGTATTGTATCTATCGTATATATATATATCTCTCTCTATTTTATTTTTATTTTTATTTCTATTTTGTTAAGAGTCCGGAGAATCAGAAATAAATGATGATGATTTTTTGCAACCAGTAAAGAAACGAAAGATTAAGGTAGAGTTTTGTTCTTTCTTAATCATTTTTATTTTTAATTTTAATTCTTTTTTTTTTAATTCTTTTTTTTTTTTTTAAATTTATTTTAAAAGCCTCCTTCGTCTTTAAGCATTAAACCCGGAGGGAATATTCCAGCTGTTAAAATTCCACATTCTGGAGCAAGTTATATGCCGGAAGCTCAAGCTCATCAGGTTAGACGAAATAGATATACATACACATACGTATAATATATATATGTATATATTATTATTACAAATTTAATTTAATTAACTTAAAGATTTAAGTTGAATCGATTTTTTTTTCCCGATACTGATCAATTATTAAATTATTAGGAACTTCTAATGATTGCTCATAAAGAAGAAGAAACCAAATTACAAAAAATACAACGCATTAAATCTCAAGTTCCTTCACTAAAGGTAGAAATAATAGAAGAAGATATAATGATGAATGAGGATGAGGATGAAATTCCTTCGGATTTAGAAGAAGAGGAAGAGGAGAAAACTAAAGATGAAAATAATAATAAAGAGGAAAATAAATCTAAAGTAAATCGTAAAAAAACAAAAACTGAACGTAACAAGGAAAAGAAAAAATCGGAGAGATCGAAAGTGGAGGAACACAAAAAGCAACAAAAAGAATTGAAAAAAAATCTAGAAAGGTATATTCTTGGTATTCTTCTTATGAACAAATGAATAAATATAATATATAATTAAATATAATTCAATATAATTCAATATAATTAAATATAATTAAATATAATTTTTATATGCATGTTATTATTAGACTTCCCGAGATTATCACCACAGTAGAAAAAGAATTCAATGAACGTGAGAAAATGATGATAGAACGCGAAAAATTAGCCAAAGAAGCCGAAAAAATGCCAAAGAATAAAATTGGAAAATATCGGTATATTGATTTATATATTATTTATTTGTATTTATATTTTTACATTAGGAACGAGATTAATGTTCAAATTTTCTATACGATTTTTAGAGTACGAAAATTACCGACTAATGTTTTACTTACAGATGAAATTCCACCTACTTTCCGAGAATTCAAGGTTCATTCATTTAAATAATAATAATAAATAATCATAATTTAAATTATGAGAATAAATATTTACATTCTATTTTATATTTTTTATTTTCCTTATTTCATTTCCATTTCTTATAAAATAATATATTTATATTTATTTATATATAGCCTGAAGGAAATTTATTTAGAGAACGAATGGTTAGCTATGAAGAACGTAACATTGTTGAACCGAGAATACGCGTTAGGTATTATAATATTTATCAATTTGAATAACATTAATTTTAATATTAATTATAATATTAATACTCTATTGATTCTCTATTATATTAATAGTAAAAAGCGTAAATACCGGCTCAAGGAATAATTATATATTCATTTTTTTTTTATATTTTATTTATTATTTCTGTCGTTTTTAATTTGGGATTTTTATTTTTATTTATCAATTAGACTATTAAACGTGTCTATTTTTTTTTTTTTTTTTAAACTGAAATTTAATGTTAAAATAACTCAAATGTGAGAAGGTTGTGTATTGCATGGTACAAAATTTTCAATTGGTATATCTGAAATCTTACTGTTATTAAAAAAAAATCAACTGTTCTAATATATTCATCATTCAAACGACCTTGATTGGATTAACATTTATCATGAATTATTAATCTTGACTTATGAAAAATAATTAATTATCCAAATGAACATTCCAATTTCATACAAAGATTATTGTTCGTTGCACATAATTTACGATTACATNAGAACGAATGGTTAGCTATGAAGAACGTAACATTGTTGAACCGAGAATACGCGTTAGGTATTATAATATTTATCAATTTGAATAACATTAATTTTAATATTAATTATAATATTAATACTCTATTGATTCTCTATTATATTAATAGTAAAAAGCGTAAATACCGGCTCAAGGAATAATTATATATTCATTTTTTTTTTATATTTTATTTATTATTTCTGTCGTTTTTAATTTGGGATTTTTATTTTTATTTATCAATTAGACTATTAAACGTGTCTATTTTTTTTTTTTTTCTTAAACTGAAATTTAATGTTAAAATAACTCAAATGTGAGAAGGTTGTGTATTGCATGGTACAAAATTTTCAATTGGTATATCTGAAATCTTACTGTTATTAAAAAAAAATCAACTGTTCTAATATATTCATCATTCAAACGACCTTGATTGGATTAACATTTATCATGAATTATTAATCTTGACTTATGAAAAATAATTAATTATCCAAATGAACATTCCAATTTCATACAAAGATTATTGTTCGTTGCACATAATTTACGATTACATGCTATAAAATCGAATACTGTCTATTCAAAAAAAAAAAAGGAAGTTACAACCTTTGTTAAGATTTCCTTTTTTGAATTTCAACAGCATGTAGGTCCTTGACACTCAAGATAATAGGGAAATGCCAACCCGCCAATCTACCTAAATATTTATGTCTATTCTTAGATACTGGGAATTTTACGGATTTATATTCCATTTTACAATCATGCCAGTCTATTACCATGTCTTTATCTGGAAATTTAAGTCAGATAATACATTTTTTTTATTTTTACACGTATAATTCCAATGATCTTTATTTCAAACCTAAACAAGATTCATCCTCAATAAGTTTAGAATTATCATATTTCTTTAATACTATTTCGGAAAAAGTATGTTGTAAACCCGCTTTTGTTATTGATTTGGTAACTTAAATCTGAAATCTGTGTTTAGTTTTCATAAATAACGAAATCTATCCTTATCTCAAATTCTGAATAATCTTTAAAACCAAAAGAGTTTGGAGCTTACCCCACCCCATATTATCGTACGCCCATTATGTTTCGTTATCAAACTTATAAATTTTATATCTTTTGTTCTTTTTTTTTCCTATAATAATTGCTTGCAACTATTTACAAGTATTTCAGTTATAATGGATATTAATTTTCGCGAAGTTATTTTGTAAATACATTGAGAAATAGATGATACAAATTTTTTGTTACTTCTATAGCTTTATGACATTTTTTTTTTTTTAGTGAAACTACTTAAATATCAATTTTCGCAAAGCTGGCTCACAAATACATTGAAAAATAGGAATTTTCTCTTATCAATGTACTCACGAATTTTTTGGTTTTATTTTTGATTATTTTGAAAAAAAATTGGTAATTCTGAAATTCAGATAATAACAATAATAAATTAGTTAAATTATTTAGAGATATATTTTATTCTTTCCTTATTTCACATGCATGCATGCATGTATGCATGCAATGATACTGGGGAAGCTACACCAACTGGTCGTGAACGTCACTCAATGACGACACAAATTGTAACAGTAGCATTTTCGGCAAGAGGACTTTTCAGAAATTGACTTGATCATTTAAAAAAATCATTTGAAAATCATTTGGAGTTCATAAAAAATCATTTAAAAAAATAATCAATAAAAAAAAAACTGAACAATGGAATAATGAGATTAGAGATGGTCAATTTGCTAATGAAATTCTGAGTTTGTGAATTTAGATAAATAAAATTTGGTTAGTGAACTGTCATTTGAAATTTGACCTAAATAACAATTGACGAAAGTTATCAATCATTTAGAAATATTTAGAATAATCATTTCTCACTTTAGTTAACTCATTTAAAGACTTTGATAATTGATCCATCAAAAAATTACTTGTTTCTACAAGTTTGGACACACTTTTCCATGGTAACAAAACGATTCATTTTTTTTTTTAGAAATTCAAACATTCACAACATAATTGTGAGAATAGCAATAATTATAAAAAAAAAAAAAAGGGAAAAATGATTTTTCCTCCGTTATCTTTTTTTTTAATTATTTCATCATAACCGTAACCCCCACTTAAAACTATATTTTCAAACACAGTAACTCAAATAACGATTTTCATCAAAATAAACTATATTGATATGTAGGATTCAACCGATTCAACCAGTATGTTGAATAGTTTTAAATAAATATTTATCTGTCGTAATATTAAAAAATTATATATTTAATAATTCTCTGATGATAAGATCAGATGAAAGATGGTAAATCAATGAGATAATAGCCAACCTATAATAGGTCATTATTTATTACATTATTTATGTGAGTCAAACGCCCAAATGGATCAATTCAAAAATAATCTAATCTTTACAAACCATATAAATACTTCCAAAAAATCATTAAAAAATATAATTAACGGTATATAAAATACAAAATTATAGTATAATTTGTAAAAATTATTGAAAAATACTTTCTTAAAAAAAAAAACGAGAAAAAAAATGGACGTTTATTCTCCAGCGCATCATTTTACTTTTTCACCATCTACTCAACATATAATCTCTGGTACAGTAGCTGGTTGTGTGCAAGTCGTAGTAGGTAAAGTTCATATCGATATCATATAAAAAAATCTATTTGAAGTTTGTGTACGGACGAAAAATATATATAAACTTTTAAATTTTTTTTTTTAAAAAAATAACTTTTTTTTTAAAGGATTTCCCTTCGACACAATTAAAGTTCATCTTCAAACAAATGGATCAAAATATCGAAGCGCAACAGAATGTCTCGGGAATTTATACAGAAAACATGGGGTATGGACCTTCTATTATTATTATTATTCATTATTCATTATTATTATTATTATTATTATTATTATTATTATTTTAATAGCATTTGAAAGAGAAATCCAATTAAATTCTTTTTTTTTTTTTTTTTTGATTTCAATAAAGCTTCTTGGATTATATAAAGGTTCAACTTCTCCTTTAATGGGAAATGGAGTTTGGTAAGCGTCTCGTCCACGTGATCATCCCAGTTAACTACGGAATTATAATTTTTTTTATTAATCTTTAATATATATTTAAAATACAGCAATGCGGTTTTATTCGCTACAAACGCAACATTTCGTCGAATAATTAGTGGTGGTGAAAAACGAACACTTTCATTACGTAATTAATCATTATTATTATCATTATTATTATTATTATTATTATTATTATTATTTTAATAGCATTTGAAAGAGAAATCCAATTAAATTCTTTTTTTTTTTTTTTTTTGATTTCAATAAAGCTTCTTGGATTATATAAAGGTTCAACTTCTCCTTTAATGGGAAATGGAGTTTGGTAAGCGTCTCGTCCACGTGATCATCCCAGTTAACTACGGAATTATAATTTTTTTTATTAATCTTTAATATATATTTAAAATACAGCAATGCGGTTTTATTCGCTACAAACGCAACATTTCGTCGAATAATTAGTGGTGGTGAAAAACGAACACTTTCATTACGTAATTAATCATTATTATTATCATTATTATTATTATTATTATTATTATTATTATTACCAATTTTGTGCCTTGTCTTATGTTTTATATTTTATATCCAAATGTAGGTGAAATTGGAATTTCCGGTGCATACACTGGTGCCGTGATGGCATTCCTCAATACTCCCGTGGAATTGCTTAAAGTTCAATTACAAACTGAAGGCAGCAAAAAATTCTCAACCGAACGTAAAGTAAGTATTTAAATATAACAAATAAAATAAATATTTATGTTATCTTATTATATTTACTAAATATTTAATATTTCGAATATAATATTGATATTTAGTATAATGGAGTTATTGATGCCGGAATTCAAATATTCAAAAAAAGTCGAATGACTGGATTATATCACGGTATTACGATAACCATATTACGAGATATACCAAGTTTTGCTACATATTTCTGTAAGAATTTAATAATGAATTTAATTTTCGTGGTATTCTTGAATGTCATAAAATCTGTTTTTATTAATTTTTTAATTTTTTAATTTTTATTTTTTTTTTAAGTTGTATATGAAGCAGGCAAACAAATAATAGCGAAGAGAAATTATAATGGAGATAGTAGAAAACTTTCATACTGGGAACTAATTTTAGCTGGTGGAACAGCGGGTATTGCTTGTTGGATCCCTTGTTACCCACAAGATGTCATTAAAAGTCAAATGCAAAAAAATCTCGAGTAATTGTCTTTTTTATTAATTTATTTATTTATTGAATTTATTATTATATCGAATTTATGTTTTTATTTTATTTATCGTATTTGTTTATATCTAATTTTTTTTTCATATATATAGATTTAAATCAACCACCGAATGCTTTCGAGCTATAATTTCGAATGCAAGAGCAACTAAAACATCAATATTTAAAACATTTTCCCGAGGATTTGGACCCACGATGGCAAGAGCTTTTCCTGCCAACGCTGCAACATTCCTTGCTTATGAAACGACACTCAGTGTATTACGTAATTATTAAGGAAAAAAACTAAAAAAAAAAAAAACTCATATAAAATAATATTAGTACATAGTTCGGATTTTTAAAAAAAAAAAAATTATTTAATCATTTACAAAAAAAAAAAACATTATAACAAAAATCATTAGTCATTAGTAAATAATAAGAATTTTTTTATGTATTTCATATTTGCATTCATCATTTAGTAAAACATAAACATAGTATAAAAAAAAAAAAAACTCATATAAAATAATATTAGTACATAGTTCGGATTTTTAAAAAAAAAAAAATTATTTAATCATTTACAAAAAAAAAAAACATTATAACAAAAATCATTAGTCATTAGTAAATAATAAGAATTTTTTTATGTATTTCATATTTGCATTCATCATTTAGTAAAACATAAACATAGTATAAAAAAAAAATAGAACAATGAAAAAAATGAAAAACCCACATGTAATTTTTTTTAATTTATAAATATTATCATATCATTTATTATTTCCATTTTTATTTTTTCAATTTTTTTTTTTCGATTATGATATGGATGATCATCTAAAATTACTAGGATGCATCATCTAATGTAACAAATTCATTTCATTGGACAGGACAATAATTATGATTATGATTATGTACTATGTTAGTGTGACAAATAGATAAACAAATCCAAGCAGATCAAAAAATTTTGTCAGATAAGATAACTGATATATTATATAATATAATATTGGGTAAATGACTTCATTGTCAAATGAGTGTTCGCTACATGGAAGGATACCAGAAAATCTAAAACCAAAATTAATAGAAAGACTCGAAGGAATTTGTGGTACAACAACACCTGTTAAAGTGTTTGAACATGAAATTGGGTTTATACCTGCTGGCAAGTTTATCTTTTTATTTATTTATAAATCGTTTCGTTTCGTATGATATTTTTATAATAATGAATTTTTTTAATTAATCTCTTGTTTTTTTCTTTTTAATGTATATGAATATAGTTCAATCACCTGAGGGAGTTCGTAATGATGATTTATTATTAAGATTAAAATCACCAATTGATGAAAACGATTTAACCAAACGTCAATGGCAATTATTATTATTACTATCTATTAGATTTATTCCTATTTATAAATTTCAATGATTATATATTTATTTTGTTGGTTTTATTTAGGCAATTGGGTCAATTAGGAAATCCAGATACGACTAGTCACGCATTAAATGTTACAGTTAGAAGAGTAATATATGCAAAAATTTTTAATGGCGATGCACTTAAATTTATGTCCGTTCTTGGATATAAGTAAGATGATTATAATTATAAATTTATTTATTGAATTATTTATTTATTTATTTATTGAATTATTTATTTATTTATTTATTGAATTATTATTTTTTTGATGATGATGTAAGATACGCTTATGAATATGTAAAAAAAGGAATAATTTTTACTTTTCGTGATTCATTGAAAATTTCTATTTTTCAAATTTTTACAGTAAGTATTAAAAAAATATATATAATATATATACATACATATATTTAATATATATTTAATATATATTTAATATATTTAATATATTTAATGTATTTTAATGTATTTTAATGTATTTTAATGTATTTTAATGTATATTAAATAGTTAGATAAAGTACACGATGTAACATCCTTAAAACCTTTCGATGCTAATAATTATATAGTGGAAGTAACATCTATATTAGCATCTTCTGAATTGGTGGAATCTAAATCTCAAGAATTAATCTCATTTAGAGAAACATTAAAAGGAGTTATTAATTTACATCGTGTAAATCATTTGCATTTGAAAAATCAAATTCATTATACATAGCATAGCGGGGAGATCTCAAAAGATTTAATTATGGTTAAGAAATTTCATTATAGTTAGTTCTTATTTTATTAGTTAAAATTTTAGTTTTAATTAAATTTATTTTATAATAGATTAAATTTATTTTATAATAGATTATCTTTTTTTATTATTAAATAAAAAAATTTTCATTCACACATGATTCACACGTTCATCCTTCATCTTCTTCATCTTCACCTTCATCATCTTCACCTTCATAATCCACATCCAACAAGATTAATTATAACTATCAAAGTATTAAGGAGGGTTGAGAAGATTTGTTAAGGATCGTCACGCGTTAATCCCTTCACGATTTGTTTCACGCGTTAATCCCTTAACGATTTGTTTCACGCGCTACTTTTAAATAACATTGTGAAATCATGTGATGTAATATGATAAATTCTTTTTAAATTTACTTTTATTTTTCAGTCATTTTAAATTATTAGTTTTCTTTATTTATTTTATTTATTATATTTATTTTATTTATATTTAATTTATTTTATTAATTTATTTTATTTTATTTTAACAAACTACATACAACAATTATATTAAAATTGGGGCTAATGAAAAAAAAAAAAGTCCTGGGTATCTAATCTAGAAATTATTGGAAGATTATTTTAAGAATTTTCTATAATTTTTATAAGATTAATAAAAAAAAAAATTAGAAAACTATGTTTTAATAGGTGTGAGTGATGATTTTATTTGACATTGAATAATGCTTTTTGGAATATATTAATGTTTTTTAAAAGTGGTTGATCCTTTTGACCAATAAATTATTTCATTTAATTTAATTGATTTTTTTTTTTTTTACCAATCCAATTTTCCACCTTTTCCTGGAGCAAAACTACCATTCATTGAACCACGATATAATTCTTGAATTACTTTTCCTTCTAGAACTGTTGTTTCTATTATAGTTTTAGCGTGACACGGAACTACTCGACCATACCAAATACCTTGTCCATCACGATAAACTATTACGTTACCAGCAAATTTATGACCTAGAAAAGAAAAAAAATTTATCATACGATTAATAACATAAAACAAAATGATAACTATGAAACAAAATGATGACTAAAAAACAAAATGATGAAAATATAAAGAAAAGAAAAGAAATGGTAATAATTTACCTCCTGTATGACTACTCAAAAATACGGCCACACCTTCATTATGATGTGATTCTACATCTAATCCTTTTTCTTTCAATACTTTATCAAATTCATCTCTCAATAAAGGTCCTGTAATACCACACCGTTTATCCCTTCGTTTATGTGAACATATTACAATAACTGCTTTATATGGCATTGGTTCCGTGATAAATTTAATATTACTATAGTGTTCTTTTTCAGCCATAACACCACCATTACCATTAGATGAATTTGATGATAAAAATTTTTTATAAAATTCCGATGCTTGTTTAGGTGTCACATTTCTAATAAGAATATTATCAGGAAATAATAAAACATCATTTCCTTTTCCATTATTATCAGTATTTAGGCGACTACTATTCGTAATAACTATACGAGGTTTTTCTAAATGTTCATTAAAAGAATCTTCCGTTGGTTCTTTTTCTGTTGGTTGTTGTTGCTCTTGTCGTTGTTGAGTTTGTATTGGTGAACCTTCAACTTTATTATTCTTCTTTTCTTTTCTTGATGAATCTCTTTTATTATTATTATTACTAACTATTTTTGATGGTGGTGTGACTTTATCGCTTTTTACTACTTTATGTAAATGAGCTGCCAAGCTACAACATTCATCTTCTATATTGGTTGACCAATCTGATTTACCGGTAGATATTAAAACATGTTTTACGTAGGGTTTAACTGTACCTTCTAATGGTGTTCGATAATCAATTTTTAAGTAAGAAGGGTAACCAGGGTGAGTTGAACAAGGGTCAGCACAACTCAGACAAGGATCGTATTCTAATGATACTAATTCATCATTTCGAGGAGACGTTTGTAATAAAGGATTTTGTCGATAATGATGATTATGATATTGTACTTGTGGTTGGTCTTCTTCGGAAGTAGAGTCGGAAGTATCTATATAACGAGGTGAAATTATTATAGAAGAAACAGCTTCATATACTCGACGAAAATATGATCTTTCCACTTTCTCCATTCTTTTTTTTTTTTACAATAAAAAAAATAAGTAATTTTATTAACTCTATAAAAATTTTATTATTAATTTATTATTATTATTATTATTATTATTATTATTATTATTATTTTCGAAAGAAACGATAAAATGTCAAGGTAATTTTTTTTTTTTTTTTTTTTNTGAGATAATAGCCAACCTATAATAGGTCATTATTTATTACATTATTTATGTGAGTCAAACGCCCAAATGGATCAATTCAAAAATAATCTAATCTTTACAAACCATATAAATACTTCCAAAAAATCATTAAAAAATATAATTAACGGTATATAAAATACAAAATTATAGTATAATTTGTAAAAATTATTGAAAAATACTTTCTTAAAAAAAAAAACGAGAAAAAAAATGGACGTTTATTCTCCAGCGCATCATTTTACTTTTTCACCATCTACTCAACATATAATCTCTGGTACAGTAGCTGGTTGTGTGCAAGTCGTAGTAGGTAAAGTTCATATCGATATCATATAAAAAAATCTATTTGAAGTTTGTGTACGGACGAAAAATATATATAAACTTTTAAATTTTTTTTTTTAAAAAAATAACTTTTTTTTTAAAGGATTTCCCTTCGACACAATTAAAGTTCATCTTCAAACAAATGGATCAAAATATCGAAGCGCAACAGAATGTCTCGGGAATTTATACAGAAAACATGGGGTATGGACCTTCTATTATTATTATTATTCATTATTCATTATTATTATTATTATTATTATTATTATTATTTTCGAAAGAAACGATAAAATGTCAAGGTAATTTTTTTTTTTTTTTTTTGTGAAATACAAGAAAAAGTGTATTTAAATAAATATTAAATGATGAATCAATTACAAAAGATTAACAAATCTGATAACCCATTTTATTTTTTTGATTTTTATATTATTTCTAATTATTACTCATATTAAAAAAAATTAATTTTATAATTTTATCAGATCCGAATAATTACAGGTAATTCAAAGTAATTCCCGAATTCAGCCTTTCGTGTTTTGTGTCTGAGTTTTAAGTTTATCAGATAAAGATAAAAAAAATAACTAAAAAATAAAGTTAATAATAATAATAAATAATAATAAGGATTTTATCCATTCTATTATCCATCTTACTCTTAATTCTTTAAAGTTTTCGTCTTTTCTTTTTTTATATTAAATTGGAGAATGGTTGTGAGAATATGGTAACAATTTGGCACATTCTGTGTGTTATGTTGCACATCACCTAAAAAAATTTTATCTGATCCTTGCGCATATTAACACTTCCGATAAATTTCTATCGGATTTGTGATTAAACCAATCAATTTTGTATATGCATATGTATTTGTTTGATTGGTGAAAAAAAGTGTTACTGTACTTAATCAATTGTAAATATCATGTTATAATTTCGATCAAAATTAGAACTACTTGATTTGCATTTAGATTTTTAATAAAATTCAATATTCCAAGTTATTTATCATTACTTTTATCTCTTTACTTTAACATCAGGAAATTTTTTATAATGAAAGTTATCAAAATAATTTCATTTGCAAAGGTTATTGAAGGTTATACCTTTGCAAATATTAAATAAAATGAAGGTTATCAAAAGTTATCAATATCAAAAACCTTCACAAATATACATTTTATTTATTTTATTAATAAAAATGAAGGTTTTCAGTACCAATAACCTTCACAAATATTATGTTTATGCTGGAGGTATTCAAAGGTTATTGAAGTGAAATACTTTGAAGATTTACATTTAAAAAAATTTACAAAAATACAATTATACCGATATCCTTTCAAGATTATTTCAATTTAATTAATACCTATTTAACTTAATAAAAAACAAAATAACAAATTGAAAAAATAATAATAATAATAATATAGTGGAAATTGAAAATCTGATGTTAAAAATAATTCAGTTCAAGTTGTCAATATCTTAACACAAATAAAAATAAAATTTATAGAATACAGAAATCTCAAACAATATATACAAAACCAAACCTTATCCACAAATCCAAAAGATCAACAACATATTAAATTGAAAATCAAATATTTTAAACTTGAAAATAACTTATTATATAAAATTGACAGACAAAAGAAAATTAAAGAAAAATTATTATGAATATTATATAAACATGAAATAGAACTAATATTATTCATATTACATAATTATCCTTTAGAAAGACACTTAAAAGTTAATATAATTTATAATAAAATTCAAAAAATATATTATTAATCACAAATATATGACATTATAAAAGATTATATATAATTATATAATAGTTATCAATAAAGAAGAAAAAAAAAAACTTTGAATTCTTGCCGAAGACCTATTTCACTATATAAGAATTAATATAATTAAACATTTATTACTTACTCCAAATAATAATAAATATATAATAATTGTCACTAATTATATAATCAAATAGCCTAAAATAATGTTGTAATCCTTAATCTGGTAAATCCAGATTAATCCTATAATTCGAATCAATTCTATAATCCAAATTTGTTATTTTAAAAAAGATTTTATCTAAAATAAAAACAAATTAAGGATACGGATCATCTGGAATTATAATCTGGATTATATATATATTCTTAATTTTTTTTTAAAAAAAAACATTTAAAAAAATACTTTTTTAAAATAAAATAATAAAAATTATAAAATAAATAATATTAAATTGTAAATTTGCATTTTATTAAATAAAATTTTGAAAAAAATAAATCCTAAAAATAAAAATAGATTCTTAAATTAAGAATAGATCCTTAAAATAAAGATAAATTCTTAAAATAAGGATAAATCTTAAATATTTAAGGATAAGGATTTATAATTTAGATTTAATCAAGAAAATCCAAATCTAATCTGGATTATATTTTGAAATAGGATTCTAACACTAGCCTAAAGCATGAGTCTTACTTAAACATATATTAAATAATTAAAAATTAACAAAATTTTAATACAAATTAATTACAAATTAGTTATAAATTAACCAAAAATCAGCTGTCTATTTGTATATCTCCCTACTTATTTATATATTATTTACAAATCTTCTTACTTATTTGTATATTATTTGTATACAAAATTATTTTGAAATTTCAAAATTACAATTTCAAAAAAAAAATCAAAATAGTTTTTTATAAAAAATAAAATTATTTTACTTAAAACCTGAAATTTTTTAATTATCCAAATAAATTTTTTAATTAAAAATACATATAATCAAAATTGTAACTATATTATCAGTAAATTTTTTTAAACGTAAACCTTTAAAATATTTTATTTTGATAACCTTCGAATATTTAAGGATAAAAATCGTGATTATGGAATTGCGATTAACCGTGACTCGATTATATAATCTAAGGATAGAAGGCTCAATTGATATGAAGGCTGGCTCAATAATTGTGTTTTTGGCTAATTAATTTCACTAGTTAAAATGGACCAATTCGACTAAAATTCAGCTGTGCGATTTTCAGCTGAAATATGACTGAACGTCGATTGAAATTTTTATACCAATTGGCAGCCAATCGGCTATACATGTCGTCAAAACTAATTTGGCCTTGACTCAACTCTTAAAATTTCAATTTTTAATTGCGTCTGACTCAACTAATTGCGTCAATCACTAATAAAATCAAAATTTTGCCTTGACTCAACTCCAATTTTTCTCAATTTTAATTGCGTCTAACTCAATTCAATAGTTTTGATGACATGTATACAATCAGCAAAAATTCGGTAATAAAAATTCTGATAAAAATCAGAAAGAAATATTCAAAAATCAGAAAGAAAATGGTAAGTAAATTTATTCAAAATTCCGATAGAAATCAGAAAGAAATATTCAAGAATTGTTCAAAATCCGGTAAGTAAATTTATTCAGAATTCAGATAGAAATCAAAAAGAAATATTCAAAATCTGGTAAGTAAATTTATTCAAAATTCTGATAGAAATCAGAAAGAAATATTCAAGAATTGTTCAAAATCCGATAAGTAAATTTATTTAGAATTCTGATAGAAATCAGAAAGAAATATTCAAAATTCGATAAATAAACTTGGTCAAAATTCTGATAGAAATTAGAAAGAAATATTCAAGAATTGGTTAAAATCTGATAAGTAAACTTCGATAGAAATCAAAAAGAAATATTCAAAATTCGGAAAAAAAATGGTAAGTAAACTTGGTTAAAATTCTAATAGAAATCAGAAAGAAATATTCAAGAATTGTTCAAAATCCGGTAAGTAAATTTATTCAAAATTCTAATAGAAATCAGAAAGAAATATTCAAAAATTGGTCAAAATCCAGTAAGTAAACTTGGTCAAAATTCTAATAGAAATCTGAAAGAAATATTCAAGAATTGGTTAAAATCCGGTAAGTAAACTTGATCAAAATTTTAATAGAAATTAGAAACAAATATTCAAGAATTGTTCAAAATCTGATAAGTAAATTTATTCAAAATTTTGATAGAAATCAGAAACAAATATTCAAAATTCGGAAAGTAAACTTGGTCAAAATTCTGATAAAAATCAGAAAGAAATATTCAAGAATTGAAAAGAAACCGGTAAGTAAATGAAAGAAAATGGCTAATATTCTTTATTAAATAATCTAAAAATAATCATTAAAAATAATAAAAATAATATTAAAATATCCTAAAATATATTGATAAATGTCTATATATTATATACTTATTAAAATTATTATTGTTCAGCTGAAATTTTTAAACTAAAAGTACTAGTAAAACTTGGCTCATCTTCCCCCTCTGTTTGCATGAATTCAGTGTTGTAAATGACATCTTCTTGTTTATTACATGCCCAATTAGGGGCTTTCGCCAGAAGTGAAAAATCGTACGCTGAATTTCATCGGAATAGTTTCATTTCCATTGTAATTGGCAGTAGTACATCAGTAAATTTTTTTAAACGTAAGCCTTCGAAGTCCTTCACTATACGTGTTGCCCAAATCCCAAATAATTTGGAATTTGGGACGCCAAAATGCACAAATTACTAGTATTTGGGATTTGGGATTTCGGCAAAAAATACTAATTGTAATTTGGGATTTGGGATTTTGGTATTTGGGATTTTGGCATTTGGATTTTGAATTTGGGTGGCAGGTATATCCTTCACTCCGATAACCTTCGAATACCTCCAACATAAACGTAATATTTACGAAGATTATTGGTACTGAAAACCTTCATTTTTATTAATAAAACGTAATACTTCAGAGATTATTGATATCGATAACCTTCAATAACCTTCACTTTATCATAATAAATGTAATATTTGCGAAGGTTATTGGTCCGATAACTAGTGTTCCGATCCTATTTCAAAATACAATCCGAATTAGATCCGGATTTTCTTGATCAAATCCGAATTATAAATCCTTATCCTTAAATATTTAGGATTTATCCTTATTTTTAGGATCCATCCTTATTTTTAGGAT
>PQFF01000117.1:92725-103631 GCA_003547095.1 Diversispora epigaea
ATCCTTATTTTTAGGATCCATCCTTATTTTTAGGATTTATCTTTATTTTTAAGATCTATTCTTATTTTTAGGATTTTTTTATTGTAGCAGTGGACGTTAATTTATCACACCCAGATTTATTAGTAGATCATCACCCCCGTCGTCATTTTCATAGTACAGGACTGTGACAATTCACTTGTATCGCTAAAAATATTGTCACATGCGTCACATGCATATATATAATCCGGATTATAATCCGAATTATAATCCGGATGATCCGTATCCGTAATCCGTTTTTATTTCGGATAAATCCTTTTAAAATAAACAAATTCGGATTATAGGATTCATCCAGATTATAGGATCCATCCGGATTTATAGGATTAAGGATCGGAACACTACCGATAACCTTCAATAACCTTTGAAAATGAAATTATTATAATAACCTCTGACATAAAAAATTTCCTGATATACTTAAAGCCAATTGGAGGTCAAGTACATTTCTGAGCAAGTGTTTTAGCTACATATTATGCAAAAATAGATTAAAAAAAAATAAGTATCAAGGAAATTTCAATAATAAATCAATAATAAATTAGTAATAATTATTAAAGAATAAAAGCATTTTAGAAATAAATCAGAAATTGGTTTTTTTGTATATAATATTAAAAAAAAGAGAAAAAAAAATAAGTATTACAGTGCGGAACCTCTATAATAGGAACCTATAAAATCTTAAATAAAACTTGATCTAGTGATTGGATTTAACTGGGGTAAGAAAAATTAGACTCTTCTCATATAATAGAATCGATTTATGGAATAAAAAAAAATTCTCAATTTTCCTGGTTAGTAAAAATCACGTGTTTTATATATAAACCAATTAAAAAATAGATTTAGCAATAATCAAAATGATCGAAATAGTGATCTAATATTTATTTATTTAATAATAACTGATTCAAGTTCATTGTAAATGTTATCAGGAACTCTTCTATGAGATTTATACTTTTTTGCTGCAAATTCTGCCATTTTACCAGTAATTCCCTTCCTATATATATCCATATAACGCCAAGATTTTTGTGCAAAACGACGAATTGTAATTAAAGGAACTGAATCCAAAGCCTCAGGAACAATTCTTTGCAATCCTACCCAAGTATAATTACAATGTTCTCTAGTGTAATGTTTTGCTGCACCCCAATACATTTCTATAAAATTCAGTTCACAGTGGAATTTAGGATAAAAAATACATTTATGACCTCTTTTTTCTATTTCAATTTGTAATCTAGATTTTTGAGAAATAAAATCTGGTTGTAATGATAAAATTCGACGCATGCAACAATCAATTCTTTGAGAATCTATTTTTTTTTCTTTTCCCTTACATAATTTACATTCACCTTTTAATCCTTCTTTCCATAATCCTCTTTCTATTAGAATTTGTTGCATACCTTTAGCTTTATTTGGATATTGTGGATGATCTGATGGAAAAACCATTGATTGTGATATATTGTCTGTTCCAAAAAATGTTGAATGCATTCGTGGCTGTTTTCCTGCAGGATTAACATTCATTTTTGTAGCATTTAAACCATCTTCTGGCATTGCACCATGATTGGTACTATTATCAAATGCCATTACAGCAATTGCATTTGGATAAATAGTTTCAAAAATAGGAATTGCATAATTGATAACTTGATCAATCAAATGTTCTGCTGTCCACCAACCTTCTTCATTTTTTCCAGGTTTTAAAAATTTACGTGCTTCAACTGGTATATTTGGATTTAATAAGGATTGCTCAGGAGTTAATTTTAATCTGCCAATTGTTTCAAGTAAAAAATCACTAACCATAATTGATTTGCCATGACCTTTTTTTCTTAATGGGGGTTCTCCAATTGGTGCCCATACTATCGGACGATCATCATTTGCATAAAATAAACATTCATCATGTGTGATAAATATATGTAATTTTTGATTTGAAGGAATTTCTGGATTAAGTTGTGTCATTTCATTTCCAATAAATGTTGGCATAAATTGTTCCAATTCTTTCATTTCTTTTAAAANTGTTATTTTTCCACTGTTTTGTCGAATAAAAGTAAGACTGTCATTAATAATATCTTCATCATCAATGAATGATTTTGTTTTTTGATGGCAACCTTGTATTGATATTGGTATTGTTTTATTTTCAAGCCAGTATTTAGTCCATTTTTTGATTGTTCTTGCGCAATATACCCCTTTATCAAAAACTTTTTGTGCAGCATTAAATGCAGCATCATCACGAGACATATATTTTTTTTTCCAATTAATTAAAAATTCATAAATTGAACGATACTTTAAATATTCATATACAGTAAACTTGTTTTTATCTTGAAGAATTAATTCTAAATCTTTTATTTTTTGTGAAAAAATATTTTCAATATCATTATCATTAATATCTGTTTCTTCTTCTTGTGAACTTTCAGAATCTTCTAATTGTAAAATATCTTCAGTATCAATATCCATTATTCCTTCTTGCAAACTTTCAGAATTTTCCACTTGCAATATATCATTTGTTGATTCTGTATTAGTTTCTATTTCATCAATTGAAACTTCTTGTGAATTATTGGTAATATTTGCTGTAAAATATTGGTTAATTGATAATGAACCTTTAGCTGCTTTTGTAAATGTACCAGATGGTCCATATTTTCGATAATACGTTGCAGTAGAATTTCCAACATATGGTGCTTTCTTTTTTTCATCAATCTCTGTTAAATTAAAAACTATATCCCCAAGTTTTAATATTCTTTGGGCATAATAACTTTCATATGAACTATCTGTTGAATAACCATCACTTGATAATGTATATTCATCATCACTTGTTGAATATTGCTCTATAAATTGACCTGTATTTACATTGCGAATTTGATTTTTTGCTCTCTTTTTTGCAGCTAATTTTTTGCACGAAGACATAATGCAACTCAAAATTTTTATAATAATCTATACATGCATTTCTAAGCTAAAATGATTGGGCAACATAAACACTACAAAATGGTAATATTTTTAGAAAGTCACACAAAATTTATTATTTGCAATTTTTATTTTTTATAGTAAAACGTGTAAATTTCAAATCTATGTAACACCGGCAAATCTTAAAATTTTTTGATCAAAACCGATAATTTCTGTAGCTTTTGATATGATTTATCGAAATTAACGGTTAAAATTTTTATTTACTTCTTTTGGCAGGTGTAACATACATTTAAAAATAGCAAAATTTTTGACCGGTTATAGAGGTTCCGCACTGTAGTAATATTTTGGTAATAAATTGAAAGAGAAAAAAATAAATATCAGTAATAAATCGATAATAATTCAGTAATAAATAAAAGAATATAATTTTTTGCATATAATATTAAAAAAAAAAAAAAATAAATAAATATCAGTAATAAATCAATAATAAATCGGTAATAAATAAAAGAATATAATTTTTTATATTGTTAACTCTAGTAGTTTTTTTTATTTATTACATATATTATTATTTTATATTTACTATTTATACTTATTATTACCTTATTATTTATTATTAATTATTATTATTATATTATTTCTATTTTTATAAATTTTAATATAAATCACTTAAAAATTAGTATAACAAAATATGTATTACGACTGTAGATCAATAGTGTATAGTAAAAAGTGTAATAGATATACGTGTTGCCCAAATCCCAAATAATTTGGGATTTGGAACGCCAAAATGCACAAATTACTAGTATTTGGGATTTGGGATTTGGGATTTGGGATTTCGACAAAAAATACTAATTGTAATTTGGGATTTGGGATTTGGGATTTGGGATTTCGGTATTTGGGATTTCGGCATTTGGATTTTGAATTTGGGTGGCAGGTATAGTAATAGATAGCGTAAAGTAACGCGTAATCAATAGCATAATCTAATATATATATAAAGAATTGAATTTCTGTTCTCTCAATCCTCAGTTAGTTGGTTAGAAAGGTCTATTAACTCAATAATAAACTTATAGTTTAATTAAATAATATATTTCTTGATGAATTATTATTTAATTCTTCGTAAAAACCTTTATAATAATACTTTGCTGTGTGATCTGAGTATTATTCTTTATTATAAACTATTATTCTGCTTTGTGATCTTAATAATTAGTTTATAGTTTCTTAGTGAAATTCTTTTAAATACCCTGCTTAGTGATTTCAGTATTTGTTTTAATAATTAGATAACTTGCTGTGTGATCTCGTTATCTTGTATAAATTTAGCCTTGCTTAGTGTTCTGGGCTTAAATTCTTAGTAAATTAATATTAAACTTAGTGTTTATCCTTATAGAACCTCACCCCTGCCTCTTTCGTCTTAATTCTGCAATACCTTAATTCCTTCCCAATTATACTTTAATAATNATCAATAGCATAATCTAATATATATATAAAGAATTGAATTTCTGTTCTCTCAATCCTCAGTTAGTTGGTTAGAAAGGTCTATTAACTCAATAATAAACTTATAGTTTAATTAAATAATATATTTCTTGATGAATTATTATTTAATTCTTCGTAAAAACCTTTATAATAATACTTTGCTGTGTGATCTGAGTATTATTCTTTATTATAAACTATTATTCTGCTTTGTGATCTTAATAATTAGTTTATAGTTTCTTAGTGAAATTCTTTTAAATACCCTGCTTAGTGATTTCAGTATTTGTTTTAATAATTAGATAACTTGCTGTGTGATCTCGTTATCTTGTATAAATTTAGCCTTGCTTAGTGTTCTGGGCTTAAATTCTTAGTAAATTAATATTAAACTTAGTGTTTATCCTTATAGAACCTCACCCCTGCCTCTTTCGTCTTAATTCTGCAATACCTTAATTCCTTCCCAATTATACTTTAATAATAGTATAAATCCTTCAGCTTTACATCTGGAAATTTTTTATATTGGAGGTTATTGTAATAATTTCATTTTCAAAGGTTATTGAAGGTTATCAGACCAATAACCTTCACAAATATTATGTTTATTATGATAAAATAAAGATTATTGAAGGTTATCAATATCAATAACCTCCGGAGTATTACGTTTTATTAATAAAAATGAAGGTTTTTGGTACCAATAACTTTTGTAAATATTACGTTTATGTTGAAGGTATTCGAAGGTTATCAGAGTGAAGCGCTTCGAAGGCTTACGTTTAAAAAAATTTACTGATGTAGTAAATTAAGTATAGTGCTATGTGTAAGGGTGGAAGACTCAATTGATATAAAGGCTAACTTAATAATTGTGCCTTTGGCTAATTAATTTTGCGCCAGTTAAATTCTGGCTAAATTCTGGCTCAAAGGCTAATTAAATTGCACCAGCTAAATTCTGACTCAAAGGCTAATTAATTTTTTTCTGACTAAATTCAGGCGTAATTTCTGATTGGCTGACGCAATTTTGATTACGTAACAAAAGTTGATCAGATAAAATTATTAATTAATTTTACTAATATTAATATTTTAATATATTGTTTATGAATAAAAAGGAGACCTCAATCGTCATTTAAAAAAAAAAAAATTTTAATATATTGTTTTAAAATAACTATAATTTGGTCAATTTTAATGTTACAAAAAAACTCTTTCTCTTTTGTCACAAAAATCGAAAAAACAACAAAAAAAATTAAAAACGGTTCGGTGTCATAAAAACGTTAACGACGTCGTATAAGGAAGACCAAAGCTTAAGTATATAATACCACTCTTTCTGAGGCAAGGGGCTCTGCCGGACGAGACTGAGTTGGGGGCCTAATATCTACTATTATACACTTTTGCGGCGGTCTTCCTCTAAAAAGAAGTTCTTTCGTCCTGGGAAGAAACACTAACAAAGAAGACTTCGGGTAACTACCACAACACACTGGAGCGTAGTGAGGAAGTACGACTTTGCGAGTGGCAGAAACTTGGGACACTTTCACTTAAACGACACGACACAAAAAATTCATAAAAAATATTTTCTTTTGTCTTTTACTTGGAGCTTTACTTTTCATTTATTTTGGGTTTTCTTTCTGTCTTTAATTTTGGGAAACTAGCAACATGGTTTACATTCCTTAAAATAACACAAAAACACTTAAAAAATATTTCCTTTGACTCTTATGGTTTTGCAACTTTCACTTTATTTTGTTTTTTTTCGGTCTTTTTTTTAGGAACTTTCGTGGGGAAATTTCAAGTGTTGGTTTGTCCCACATTTTTGGTCACATGAGGGAATTCGTTACACTTGAGATGTAAACAAACTAAAATAGATGCGACAATAAGGGAAAAATTGGTCACATGTGGGAACATTACATGGCAGATGTAAACAAACTAAAAAGGCAGCAACAAGGGGTTAATGGTCACATGATAAGATCTACAGAATAACAATTTGGCCAGGAGAGAAATAGTCAACACGTGACGATCAGGTGCTTTTTTCGCCAATGGAAACACTTAGATATGCTTGGTCACTGACTCTGATCTATAACGTCAACAACGGCGGTAACTATACATGAGAAGTTAAACAGCAAATATCAGAACGTTCAACTTCGGCATTGTAAGATACATTTCTCTCCTGGGGCCTAGGTGACATGAAAAGTAACGAAAGGGGACGCGACGATAAGTTGGGGTCGTGGTGGGTTGGAAGGTTAGGGGTTTGAAGTTGTTGGATGGTTGTTGGGAAATGTGTTAGATGGTGAGTTGTTATTTGGCGGGTTATATGTTAGATGTATTTTATTTTTAGGAGATATAGGTTGGTAGTTGATGAGTTACTGTGGCTTTGGGGTTTTTATTGAAGTTCGGATTCCTTTGGGCGTGCAAGGTCCTTAGGCGTCTATTATGGCTACCCTATATGAGTGATAGGGGAGGAGATTAGGTATGCGAGCTGAAGACCTAGTCATTTCCGACCAAGCCTTNGGAAATAAATCAGAAATTGGTTTTTTTGCATATAATATTAAAAAAAAAGAAAGAAAAAATAAGTATTAGTAATATAAATTGAAAGAGAAAAAAATAAATATCAGTAATAAATCGGTAATAAATTGATAATAAATAAAAGAATATAATTTTTTGCATATAATATTAAAAAAAAAGAGAGTAAAAATAAGTATTAGTAATATTTCGGTAATAAATTGAAAGAGAAAAAAATAAATATCAGTAATAAATCGATAATAATTCAGTAATAAATAAAAGAATATAATTTTTTGCATATAATATTAAAAAAAAGAGAGAAAAAATAAGTATTAGTAATATTTCGGTAATAGAAAAAAAATAAAATCATTAATAAATCAATAATAAATCGGTAATAAATAAAAAGATATATATAATATTAAAAATAAAGAGCAAAAAAATAAGTATTAGTATTATTTCGGTAATAGAAAAAAAATAAAATCATTAATAAATCGATAATAAATCGATAATAAATCGGTAATAAATCAGTAACATTTCAGAAATAAATACTAACCTCTGCAGACCGCCAGGAAAGATCATAAATATTTACTACTGTTTTCGAATTATCTTCTTTGTCGGTATCGGACATTTCTAGTAAATGAAAGACGCGATCCGCCAACATTCACAATAATGATTCTTTATTATACATTATACATGTCGTCAAAACTATTGAGTTGAGTCAGACGCAATTAAAATTGAGAAAAATTGGAGTTGAGTCAAGGCAAAATTTTGATTTTATTAGTGATTGACGCAATTAGTTGAGTCAGACGCAATTAAAAATTGAAATTTTAAGAGTTGAGTCAAGGCCAAATTAGTTTTGACGACATGTATAGCCGATTGGCTGCCAATTGGTATAAAAATTTCAATCGACGTTCAGTCATATTTCAGCTGAAAATCGCACAGCTGAATTTTAGTCGAATTGGTCCATTTTAACTAGTGAAATTAATTAGCCAAAAACACAATTATTGAGCCAGCCTTCATATCAATTGAGCCTTCTATCCTTAGATTATATAATCGAGTCACGGTTAATCGCAATTCCATAATCACGATTTTTATCCTTAAATATTCGAAGGTTATCAAAATAAAATATTTTAAAGGTTTACGTTTAAAAAAATTTACTGATAATATAGTTACAATTTTGATTATATGTATTTTTAATTAAAAAATTTATTTGGATAATTAAAAAATTTCAGGTTTTAAGTNTTCTCTCAATCCTCAGTTAGTTGGTTAGAAAGGTCTATTAACTCAATAATAAACTTATAGTTTAATTAAATAATATATTTCTTGATGAATTATTATTTAATTCTTCGTAAAAACCTTTATAATAATACTTTGCTGTGTGATCTGAGTATTATTCTTTATTATAAACTATTATTCTGCTTTGTGATCTTAATAATTAGTTTATAGTTTCTTAGTGAAATTCTTTTAAATACCCTGCTTAGTGATTTCAGTATTTGTTTTAATAATTAGATAACTTGCTGTGTGATCTCGTTATCTTGTATAAATTTAGCCTTGCTTAGTGTTCTGGGCTTAAATTCTTAGTAAATTAATATTAAACTTAGTGTTTATCCTTATAGAACCTCACCCCTGCCTCTTTCGTCTTAATTCTGCAATACCTTAATTCCTTCCCAATTATACTTTAATAATAGTATAAATCCTTCAGCTTTACATCTGGAAATTTTTTATATTGGAGGTTATTGTAATAATTTCATTTTCAAAGGTTATTGAAGGTTATCAGACCAATAACCTTCACAAATATTATGTTTATTATGATAAAATAAAGATTATTGAAGGTTATCAATATCAATAACCTCCGGAGTATTACGTTTTATTAATAAAAATGAAGGTTTTTGGTACCAATAACTTTTGTAAATATTACGTTTATGTTGAAGGTATTCGAAGGTTATCAGAGTGAAGCGCTTCGAAGGCTTACGTTTAAAAAAATTTACTGATGTAGTAAATTAAGTATAGTGCTATGTGTAAGGGTGGAAGACTCAATTGATATAAAGGCTAACTTAATAATTGTGCCTTTGGCTAATTAATTTTGCGCCAGTTAAATTCTGGCTAAATTCTGGCTCAAAGGCTAATTAAATTGCACCAGCTAAATTCTGACTCAAAGGCTAATTAATTTTTTTCTGACTAAATTCAGGCGTAATTTCTGATTGGCTGACGCAATTTTGATTACGTAACAAAAGTTGATCAGATAAAATTATTAATTAATTTTACTAATATTAATATTTTAATATATTGTTTATGAATAAAAAGGAGACCTCAATCGTCATTTAAAAAAAAAAAAATTTTAATATATTGTTTTAAAATAACTATAATTTGGTCAATTTTAATGTTACAAAAAAACTCTTTCTCTTTTGTCACAAAAATCGAAAAAACAACAAAAAAAATTAAAAACGGTTCGGTGTCATAAAAACGTTAACGACGTCGTATAAGGAAGACCAAAGCTTAAGTATATAATACCACTCTTTCTGAGGCAAGGGGCTCTGCCGGACGAGACTGAGTTGGGGGCCTAATATCTACTATTATACACTTTTGCGGCGGTCTTCCTCTAAAAAGAAGTTCTTTCGTCCTGGGAAGAAACACTAACAAAGAAGACTTCGGGTAACTACCACAACACACTGGAGCGTAGTGAGGAAGTACGACTTTGCGAGTGGCAGAAACTTGGGACACTTTCACTTAAACGACACGACACAAAAAATTCATAAAAAATATTTTCTTTTGTCTTTTACTTGGAGCTTTACTTTTCATTTATTTTGGGTTTTCTTTCTGTCTTTAATTTTGGGAAACTAGCAACATGGTTTACATTCCTTAAAATAACACAAAAACACTTAAAAAATATTTCCTTTGACTCTTATGGTTTTGCAACTTTCACTTTATTTTGTTTTTTTTCGGTCTTTTTTTTAGGAACTTTCGTGGGGAAATTTCAAGTGTTGGTTTGTCCCACATTTTTGGTCACATGAGGGAATTCGTTACACTTGAGATGTAAACAAACTAAAATAGATGCGACAATAAGGGAAAAATTGGTCACATGTGGGAACATTACATGGCAGATGTAAACAAACTAAAAAGGCAGCAACAAGGGGTTAATGGTCACATGATAAGATCTACAGAATAACAATTTGGCCAGGAGAGAAATAGTCAACACGTGACGATCAGGTGCTTTTTTCGCCAATGGAAACACTTAGATATGCTTGGTCACTGACTCTGATCTATAACGTCAACAACGGCGGTAACTATACATGAGAAGTTAAACAGCAAATATCAGAACGTTCAACTTCGGCATTGTAAGATACATTTCTCTCCTGGGGCCTAGGTGACATGAAAAGTAACGAAAGGGGACGCGACGATAAGTTGGGGTCGTGGTGGGTTGGAAGGTTAGGGGTTTGAAGTTGTTGGATGGTTGTTGGGAAATGTGTTAGATGGTGAGTTGTTATTTGGCGGGTTATATGTTAGATGTATTTTATTTTTAGGAGATATAGGTTGGTAGTTGATGAGTTACTGTGGCTTTGGGGTTTTTATTGAAGTTCGGATTCCTTTGGGCGTGCAAGGTCCTTAGGCGTCTATTATGGCTACCCTATATGAGTGATAGGGGAGGAGATTAGGTATGCGAGCTGAAGACCTAGTCATTTCCGACCAAGCCTTGGGATATACCTTACAAGAGCGGTAAGGGTGCAGTTTTTTGATGTGAGCTGATGCAATTGACATTTGCGACTTGGTATCCCAGTTCTCCTTTTTTTTACCTAGACGGCTATTGACGCGTGGGCCATGAGTCCGTAAATAATTTTGGCGAATGTGGGGTTTCCTCTTGGGATCACATTTCGTGATCCTTAGCAAGATTGGGTCGTGGGTTAATCTATGAAATTATTTTTTTATATGAATTAGCTCTAGCTTTACTTTTATTTTTCTATACATTATTGTTTGTAATTTTGAGCGTTATTGTAGTTCGGAATGTCAAAATAAAGTATTAAATAAAGGTACAATCATGTTAGCCAGCAAAAAAAAAAAAAAAAAAAAA
>PQFF01000119.1:39502-54800 GCA_003547095.1 Diversispora epigaea
GCGGGCTTGAGCTAGGCTCGCGGGCTTGCGCTAGGCTCGCGGGCTTGAGCTAGGCTCGCGGGCTTGAGCTAGGCTCGCGGGCTTGAGCTAGGCTCGCGGGCTTGAGCTAGGCTCGCGGGCTTGAGCTAGGCTCGCAGGCTTGAGCTAGGCTTGTGGGCTTGAATTGGGCTCAAGTCAAGCTTGAGTAAGCCAAGTCCAATAAACTTGGGCTTGATTTGAGCCAAGTTTAAAATTTAAACTCAGGCCAGGCTTGAGTCAAGCCTAAATTTTTAAGGCTTGAGCCAGGCCTTGTAAAGCTTGACTGGGCTTGGCTTATGGGGAGCTTTAAACATATTTCCTGCTACCTGTATCCCAATTATTCCAAATTGCTCTTTTTCTGGTTTAAGAACTTTGCGTACATAATACATTCCATCATTACATTATCTATCTTTTTTTACTGAGTGCAATGTAACCGAGAACATTTGAGGTACATAATTTCAAAGAAGACATTAAGGTATTTTACCACATACATTATATCTGGCTTTCTTCCTATTTTCCCTTTTCTATCAGCACTAGCAATACTTTGTCGTTCTGATGTACTAATAAATGAAGATAATCCAAAAGGTAGATTTTTTAATATTGCCCAAATTGACAAAAAAATAACTGTCGATTGATATGTTCCTTCATTTAACGATTTCGCAAGATCAGAATTAAATGCGGGATTAATCCAAATATCTTTCAAAAGTGCAAATATCTCTTTTACAGTATCTGATAATTTTTCATCTATGTATTTGATTAACATATCATCTTACCGACATGATTATCTGGAGGGATTATACAGAATTACTCGCACAACATGAACCACACGATGAAATTTCCGTGACGCCGTCATGATAAAAAAAATTGCTTTAATGCGACTTAATCGTAATAAAAATCGAACAGAATCAAATCTATTTATTGTTTTATACTATTGCCAACACTAAGTTTTTCGTTTGTCTAAACTATCTATACTAACAAATTATCTATAATCCGGTTTCATTCGTTATTGATATTCTGAATAGAATAAAAATAGGTATCAGTTATACATGCGGTGTCAAAAATGAATTAAAAAACCCGCTGAAAGTTTATGTTGCCTGTCTTCTGACAAGAATAGTCATTAGTTTGCAAGCCATGCAAACAAGGTAGTACAGATCGCAATTCATGTGTTCGATCATCCTGTACTATGGAAGTTTTTTTTCGCGTAGAGTCAGATCCAGAAAACCAAATGTCTTATCACACTAGATCTGGTCAAGAACCAAGCGCGGACCTGAGAAGTCCCTCAGGACTTGTCAACAGAACTAGTGAATTCAGATGGAAAGACTTAAGAGCACTTAATATTTACTACGAAAATGGAGACATTAAAATGTTCGGTGAACTTCCAACTTTTTCATACAATTACAATAAAAGTCTGGACTTGCGAAATGTGAACAAGGATCTGCTTCTTAATGTATTTGATAACGATGCCCTTACAAGGGGTTGGAATGATGAAGAGCGAGCACTAGCTAGATATATATCAAATGTATTAGCAAAAGAGCGTGCAGATGCAGGAAGACGTGAGAAAGTTACCGACTCATTTGTCAACTTCCTTTTAGTAACTTTAAGATTTAATGTATATCCGTTTTCTCTGGAATTGAAGGCAGATTGTCATTTCAAGGTGCACAATAAAATTGTGACATCGGAAACTGACTTTTCTATATGGAAGGACAAATTATATGTGATAATTGATGAAGACAAGCACATACATAACGTTAGTAGTAATACTGGCTGGGGCGAATGCCAAATAGCTGGTGAATTATTAGCTTCAGCATATGTAAACCATAGAGAAATACAAGAGAGATACAAAGTTCAAAATTTATTTGCAATACGTGTAATCGGGACACGGTTCACATTTTACAGGGCTGAAATTAAGTCTGATTATCTTAATAGTTTTTCTGAGGGGTTTCCGGCTAATGAAATGTCAATATACAGGTATCCAGCGTTTAGTGATCAATATCCAAATCGCATTCCATGCCTTGATTATACAGATCCCGGTCAGAGAAGACAGATTCTAGAAATTATGATAAAGATAAAAAATTTCGTGATTCAAAATAAAACAGTTTCGGGGTAATTACCTATATAGCAAGGCTGGATTTACGATGACCAATGATTTATACTTTTGACAAGAATTTCATTTACCACTTCGATAGATTGAGCTACATCTAACGATCTCTTGCCCATATGATTTAGAGAAGATAAGCTAATTTTATTCGAGTTGCATAGAAATAATATAGACATTGACCTTACCAATTGCTTTACGTTTTCCGGGAGCCATGATGAAAATTATTTTAACCTATAATAACCTAAAGCTAGTGAAACGAAATCAAAAATCAAGTAATATATTAGTTGATTAGAATAGAAACAAAGCATGTATCCATATTTTTACTATGTACTTGAGTCATCATTACATATTATGATCGCCAATAAAATGCCTCTGATAATTTTTATTACACCCACATGTTTTTCGTACGACCCAATTTCTCACATATACAACCATTGGGTATTTTTTGATTAAGGGTAGGGTTCACACCCCTATATGTTTATTATAAAATCCGGTGGCAAAATTTTTGTTGATCAGTAGTACCACTGATCGACACGTGATTGGATTTTTAACCAATTATATTCAATTATATATTTTATAAATTTGTACGTTTCGCGTTCTTTTACTTTTTAATAATAATATACGTTCATTTTTTAACTACTTATATTTATAATAAATTATTCAATACAATATTTACTGCTATTTATTTTATTTTAATGAAATAATTCCAATTTTGCCCGTTAGCTTTTTCTAATGCATTTTCAACAATACCAAAAATAAATATACTGCAAGAATAAGTTTGACCGGTTGAAGACCTATTCAATATGATATCTTCAACTAATTTACGTAATATCAAATCATCTAGTAACAAAAAAGCTTCCTCTTTTGTTTTCAATTTTCTTGCAAATTTTTCTTGATATATTTTCAAAGAACCAAATTTATCTTTAATATCCTTTGCTTGCGATTGCCTAAATACATCTATAATATTATTTCTAGTAATTTGATATTCAGTTTTAGTAATTTCGTCTATAACTTCTAACATTTTTTTCATATCTGATTGAATGTCAACGTAAATTGGATTATCAACTGTACGCCTAATACAATTGTCACAAATTTGACATTCTTGAGGTGTAGAATCTTCCGGCCAGGTAAAATGATTGATAATTATTTGTTTCCGGCATTGATATAATGTTGAACAATAAAATAATACTTCTCTTATTTTACATTTTGCATCAGACAAATATTTAATACGATTTAAGGCAGCTACTTCGTTTTCTAAAATTGTACTATAAATAAATAATTTTAAATATATATCTTATTATTTTAAATAAAATAAATAAGTATTTACCTTTCTTGTCCTCCCATATAAACTCCCATAACTGTTTTAATATCTTTTCTATTAAAAAAAACAATTGCTTTTGCTGGTAATCCATCACGATCTGCACGTCCACTTTCTTGTACTAAATTTCCTAAAATAAAAATTATAATTATTATATAAATATGTTATTACTATATTGTTATATATACTTACNTATTTTATAAATTTGTACGTTTCGCGTTCTTTTACTTTTTAATAATAATATACGTTCATTTTTTAACTACTTATATTTATAATAAATTATTCAATACAATATTTACTGCTATTTATTTTATTTTAATGAAATAATTCCAATTTTGCCCGTTAGCTTTTTCTAATGCATTTTCAACAATACCAAAAATAAATATACTGCAAGAATAAGTTTGACCGGTTGAAGACCTATTCAATATGATATCTTCAACTAATTTACGTAATATCAAATCATCTAGTAACAAAAAAGCTTCCTCTTTTGTTTTCAATTTTCTTGCAAATTTTTCTTGATATATTTTCAAAGAACCAAATTTATCTTTAATATCCTTTGCTTGCGATTGCCTAAATACATCTATAATATTATTTCTAGTAATTTGATATTCAGTTTTAGTAATTTCGTCTATAACTTCTAACATTTTTTTCATATCTGATTGAATGTCAACGTAAATTGGATTATCAACTGTACGCCTAATACAATTGTCACAAATTTGACATTCTTGAGGTGTAGAATCTTCCGGCCAGGTAAAATGATTGATAATTATTTGTTTCCGGCATTGATATAATGTTGAACAATAAAATAATACTTCTCTTATTTTACATTTTGCATCAGACAAATATTTAATACGATTTAAGGCAGCTACTTCGTTTTCTAAAATTGTACTATAAATAAATAATTTTAAATATATATCTTATTATTTTAAATAAAATAAATAAGTATTTACCTTTCTTGTCCTCCCATATAAACTCCCATAACTGTTTTAATATCTTTTCTATTAAAAAAAACAATTGCTTTTGCTGGTAATCCATCACGATCTGCACGTCCACTTTCTTGTACTAAATTTCCTAAAATAAAAATTATAATTATTATATAAATATGTTATTACTATATTGTTATATATACTTACCAATGGAAATTGGAAATCCTGCATGAATAACTGCTTGAACATCTGGTTCATTTATTCTCATACCAAAAGCATTGGTTGCAACAATTATTCGAATCTTTCCCATTTTCCACAATAAAAGTGTATTAGATTTTTCTTTAGCTGATAATTCACCATGATATATACTAATTATTTCTTTTGAAACTTTTTCTTGAAGATTAGTCAATAATTCTTCACATCTTTTTATAGTTATGCAATAAATTATACATTTTCCAACTTCGATTTCATTAATGATTTTTAAAATATCATTTAAAAATTGTTCTTTATTGTCTTTTTTTTTTTGTACTTGAAAAATAATTGAATTTTTTTCAAAATTATTATCCTGAACCAATAGCATTTGCTGATAATCTATTCCAAGACGTAATGCAATTTCTTGTATATCAACAATTCGACATGTAGCTGTTAACAATAAAATTGGTACAGCTGGAAAGATTTTTTTCAAATTACATAAATAATTCCAAGAATCTCTAAATAAAATAAATAAAATAAATAAAAGTTTATTTGAAAATATTAATTTATTTAAAATCTTACCTAAAATGTTCTTGATCTAGTATGCAATGTGCTTCATCTATTACAAATCGAATTTCTTTAGTATTTCCTATACGTTTCAACATTTTTTGAAATCCAATATTAAATTTGAATTTTTCAGGTGTTGTAATAATTACTCAAATTAGTCCACATGCTATTTCTTGAAAAACTTTTTGTTGATAATGTATTGGTTGTGCTGTTGATGCATAGAGACCACAACAAGGTATTCCTACTTTGATTAATTCAAATACTTGATCATCTACTAATGCTTTCAATGGAGAAAATACTATAGTAATTCCTGATACTATTACTGATGCTAAAGCATAACACAAACTTTTGCCACCTCCTGTTTGTTTCAGAACAAAAGTATCTTTATTTTGGATAAATGATTGTATTGCTTCTTTTTGCCCATTCCGAAACTCTGAAAATTGAAAGATTCCTTCAAGTGCTAATTTACACATAATCTCAAAATCAATATTTTTAGAAATTTCATTTTTTGGTTGATAACTTTTATCAATTATTTGATTTCTTAAATTATTATCAATATAAAATCTACATACTCGACAAAGACCTCTAGCAGTACACTTTGGAAATGAATGACATGCAATACATTTGGTTTTTTCATTGAAATCAGGAATAAGTGTAGAAAATGAAGGTTGAAAACTGTTAGATCCAATTTGTTCTTGGGTTTTTTTACCATAAGCTATGAGTTCCTATAAAATTTACATTAAAAAATTAATAATAAATGTTAAAATTTTTTAATAAAAAAAAATAATTACTTGATCTCAATCAAAAGAATCAAGCTCATTACGTAAATTCTGTAAAGTAAATGCACGCTCAGCATTACGTTTCTCAATCCGGCCTATATTATTTATTCAATGTTGATCACGCTCTTTTTCAATTTTGGATATATTTAAAAGGTCTTGATGTGATAAAGGAATATTATAAACTTAATGTGTTATTCTTAATATTCACAAATTTCTTCATTATTATGTAAAATTGCAAGTGCATGTCTTGATTGATATGAAACAGGATAATCAATTAATTTTGATGTATAAACNTTCAATGGAGAAAATACTATAGTAATTCCTGATACTATTACTGATGCTAAAGCATAACACAAACTTTTGCCACCTCCTGTTTGTTTCAGAACAAAAGTATCTTTATTTTGGATAAATGATTGTATTGCTTCTTTTTGCCCATTCCGAAACTCTGAAAATTGAAAGATTCCTTCAAGTGCTAATTTACACATAATCTCAAAATCAATATTTTTAGAAATTTCATTTTTTGGTTGATAACTTTTATCAATTATTTGATTTCTTAAATTATTATCAATATAAAATCTACATACTCGACAAAGACCTCTAGCAGTACACTTTGGAAATGAATGACATGCAATACATTTGGTTTTTTCATTGAAATCAGGAATAAGTGTAGAAAATGAAGGTTGAAAACTGTTAGATCCAATTTGTTCTTGGGTTTTTTTACCATAAGCTATGAGTTCCTATAAAATTTACATTAAAAAATTAATAATAAATGTTAAAATTTTTTAATAAAAAAAAATAATTACTTGATCTCAATCAAAAGAATCAAGCTCATTACGTAAATTCTGTAAAGTAAATGCACGCTCAGCATTACGTTTCTCAATCCGGCCTATATTATTTATTCAATGTTGATCACGCTCTTTTTCAATTTTGGATATATTTAAAAGGTCTTGATGTGATAAAGGAATATTATAAACTTAATGTGTTATTCTTAATATTCACAAATTTCTTCATTATTATGTAAAATTGCAAGTGCATGTCTTGATTGATATGAAACAGGATAATCAATTAATTTTGATGTATAAACAAGTTTAACTCTATTAAAAATCTCATTTTGGGAAGTTCGTGTTGTAGTACCAATTCCTTGTCCAAATGGAAGCTTGAAAATAGATTCTAACATGGTTTTGAATTGGTTATGTTCAGTATTTGTATATAATTGTAATGTAGGTTCACGAAGTTGAATTTCAGGATTTTGTTTAATCCAACATACTTCTATACGTGTTGCCCAAATCCCAAATAATTTGGGATTTGGGACGCCAAAATGCACAAATTACTAGTATTTGGGATTTGGGATTTGGGATTTCGGCAAAAAATACTAATTATAATTTGAGATTTGGGATTTGGGATTTCGACATTTGGGATTTCGGTATTTGGATTTTGAATTTGGGCGGCAAGTATAAGTCCAACAGTATTTAATTTATAATTATTGAAATCGATGTTTTAATATTATATAACAATTCTCTAATNATCAATATAAATTATATTACAGCGAGTGAGTATTTAATTTTATAATTATTGAAATCAATGTTTTAATATTATATAACAATTCTCTAATTAATAATAAACCAATCAATATAAATTATATTACAGCGAGTGAGTATTTAATTTTATAATTATTGAAATCAATAATATTATATAACAATTCTCTAATCAATAATAAACTATCAATATAAATTATATTACAGCGAGTGAGTATTTAAGTTNGATTGATATGAAACAGGATAATCAATTAATTTTGATGTATAAACAAGTTTAACTCTATTAAAAATCTCATTTTGGGAAGTTCGTGTTGTAGTACCAATTCCTTGTCCAAATGGAAGCTTGAAAATAGATTCTAACATGGTTTTGAATTGGTTATGTTCAGTATTTGTATATAATTGTAATGTAGGTTCACGAAGTTGAATTTCAGGATTTTGTTTAATCCAACATACTTCTATACGTGTTGCCCAAATCCCAAATAATTTGGGATTTGGGACGCCAAAATGCACAAATTACTAGTATTTGGGATTTGGGATTTGGGATTTCGGCAAAAAATACTAATTATAATTTGAGATTTGGGATTTGGGATTTCGACATTTGGGATTTCGGTATTTGGATTTTGAATTTGGGCGGCAAGTATAAGTCCAACAGTATTTAATTTATAATTATTGAAATCGATGTTTTAATATTATATAACAATTCTCTAATCAATAATAAACTATCAATATAAATTATATTACAGCGAGTGAGTATTTAAGTTTATAATTATTGAAATCAATATTATATAACAACTCTCTAATCAATAACAAACTATCCATATAAATTATATTACAGTCTGTGAGTATTTAATTTTATAATTATTGAAATCAATGTTTTAATATTATATAACGATTCTTTAATCAATAATAAACTAATCAATATAAATTGAATTACAGTTAGTGAGTATTTAATTATATAATTATTGAAATCAATGTTTTAATATTATATAACAATTCTCTAATCAATAATAAACTATCAATATAAATTATATTACAGTGAGTGAGTATTTAAGTTTATAATTATTGAAATCAATATTATAACAACTCTCTAATCAATAACAAACTATCAATATAAATTATATTACAGTCTGTGAGCATTTAATTTTATAATTATTGAAATCAATGTTTTAATATTATATAACAATTCAATTCTCTAAATAATAATAAACTAATCAATATAAATTATATTACAGCTAGTGAGTATTTAATTTTATAATTATTGAAATCAATATTTTAAGAAATAAAGCGAGACCGCGCCGGTCACATTAAAAAAAAAAGAAATCAATGTTTTAATATTATATAACAATTCTCTAATCAATAATAAACTAATCAATATAAATTATATTACAGTGAGTGAGTATTTAAGTTCATAATTATTGAAATCAATATTATAACAACTCTCTAATCAATAACAAACTATTAATATAAATTATATTACAACGAATGAGTATTTAATTTTATAATTCTTGAAATCAATGTTTTAATATTATTTAACAATTCTCTAATCAATAACAAACTAATCAATATAAATTATACTACAGTCCGACAGTATTTAATTTTATAATTACTGAAATCAATGTTTTAATATTATATAACGATTCTTTAATCAATAATAAACTAATCAATATAAATTATATTACAGGGAGTGAGTATTTAATTTTATAATTATTAAAATCAATGATTAATATTATATATCAATTCTCTAATCAATATTAAACTAATCAATATAAATTATATTACAGGGAGTGAGTATTTAATTTTATAATTATTAAAATCAATGATTAATATTATATATCAATTCTCTAATCAATATTAAACTAATCAATATAAATTATATTACAGGGAGTGAGTATTTAATTTTATAATTATTAAAATCAATGATTAATATTATATATCAATTCTCTAATCAATATTAAACTAATCAATATAAATTATATTACAGGGAGTGAGTATTTAATTTTATAATTATTAAAATCAATGATTAATATTATATATCAATTCTCTAATCAATATTAAACTAATCAATATAAATTATATTACAGGGAGTGAGTATTTAATTTTATAATTATTAAAATCAATGATTAATATTATATATCAATTCTCTAATCAATATTAAACTAATCAATATAAATTATATTACAGGGAGTGAGTATTTAATTTTATAATTATTAAAATCAATGATTAATATTATATATCAATTCTCTAATCAATATTAAACTAATCAATATAAATTATATTACAGGGAGTGAGTATTTAATTTTATAATTATTAAAATCAATGATTAATATTATATATCAATTCTCTAATCAATATTAAACTAATCAATATAAATTATATTACAGGGAGTGAGTATTTAATTTTATAATTATTAAAATCAATGATTAATATTATATATCAATTCTCTAATCAATATTAAACTAATCAATATAAATTATATTACAGGGAGTGAGTATTTAATTTTATAATTATTAAAATCAATGATTAATATTATATATCAATTCTCTAATCAATATTAAACTAATCAATATAAATTATATTACAGGGAGTGAGTATTTAATTTTATAATTATTAAAATCAATGATTAATATTATATATCAATTCTCTAATCAATATTAAACTAATCAATATAAATTATATTACAGGGAGTGAGTATTTAATTTTATAATTATTAAAATCAATGATTAATATTATATATCAATTCTCTAATCAATATTAAACTAATCAATATAAATTATATTACAGGGAGTGAGTATTTAATTTTATAATTATTAAAATCAATGATTAATATTATATATCAATTCTCTAATCAATATTAAACTAATCAATATAAATTATATTACAGGGAGTGAGTATTTAATTTTATAATTATTAAAATCAATGATTAATATTATATATCAATTCTCTAATCAATATTAAACTAATCAATATAAATTATATTACAGCGAGTGAGTATTTAATTTTATAATTATTGAAATCAATGATTAATATTATATATCAATTCTCTAATCAATAATAAACTAATCAATATAAATTATATTACAACGAATGAGTATTTAATTTTATAATTATTGAAATCAATGATTAATATTATATATCAATTCTCTAATCAATAATAAACTAATCAATATAAAATATATTACAGTTCGTGAGTATTTAATTTTATAATTATTGAAATCAATGTTTTAATATTATTTAACAATTCTCTAATCAATAACAAACTAATCAATATAAATTATACTATAGTCCGTGAGTATTTAATTTTATAATTATTGAAATCAATATTTTAATATTATTTAACAATTCTCTAATCAATAATAAACTAATCAATATAAAATATATTACAGTTCGTGAGTATTTAAGTTCATAATTATTGAAATCAATGTTTCAATATCATACAATAATTCTCTAATAAATTATAAACTAATCAATATAAATTATACTACAGCAAGTGAGTATTTAGATTCATAATTATTAAAATCATTTCTAAAAAAATCATATTTTAATTTTTTGAATGTAAACTATAATATAAAAATTCATTCATATCTATTCTGATACAAACTTATTTATTGGATTTTTTTTAATTAAAAAAAAATTCTTCTACCTCACATACTATAAGCGAACAAGTATGCCAAAAATGTAATAAAGAATATAAGAGTTGGTGGCACAAAACGTGCAACTCAACACATTTTTGATAAATGGACAAGCGAAATGCTGATTGGAATAAAATAATAGAATGGATACCTTATGATAGATTTCAAGATATTAAAGAAATAGCAAAAAGTGGTTATGGTACTATTTACTATACTAAGTGGATTGATGGATTTATTCAAGTCAGCTCATCAAAGGAAAAACACGAGAATTTACCTTCCTCTGAAGAGACATTAACCACGTGAAACAACCAGCTAACCGAATAGATTATATTTGGATCTCTGTCAACCAAGCCGATACCCTAATAAATGCTGAAATCATAGATACAGAATACTCGACATACAGTGATCACAATGCAATGGCTATAGATATAAGCAACAACAAATACATCTGAAACGGACAATACAACAAAAATTCGAAAAATAATAAATTCAGAAGGTTATGGAACCTCAAAGACACAACTAACGAACAATAGGAAGAATTTGAAAAAGCAATGGATCTCTATACCGACCAACAAAGCCAAAATTACAACAATAACAAAGACGTGGAAATCACAATAGACGCGATGGGACTTCATCAGGTCAAAAATAATATCCCGAGGCAGGAAACAAAATATCTTTTAATTGGCACAAACACCAATTATATCCAACAAAAAAATTACTCCGTAAACTATGCAAACTGGGAAGCCACATAATCGTAACTGAAAATGCAACAGATAAACAAAGGAAAAAGTTTTATGATTTGATTGAAGAAACTCGAAACGGGCAACCAGACTAGTGTTGTTAACGGTCCGGCTTGGTCCGACTTGAGACTCAAGTCAAGCCAAACCGTTAACAAGTCAAGCTGAACCGGACCGAACCCCATCGACTTGAAAGTACAAGTCAAACCAAGCTGAACCGAACCGTTCAAGTCGATGGGGTCAAATGGGGTTGATGGGGTCGATAGGTTGACTGACCCCATCAGCCCCATCAACCCCATCGACTTCGATTATAAGTCAATGGGATTGATGGGGTTGATGGAGCTGATCGAGTTAATTAATTCAAAATTATTATTATTATTTATTTTCCATCGGTCCCATCAACTCCATCGACTTCGATTATAAGTCGATGGGGTTGATGGAGTTGATGGGGCTGATGGTTAATCAATTAAAAATTATTATAAAATATAAAAATAATAACACATGATATAGTTCAACTCTATTAGTTCCATCAGTCCCATCGGTCCCATCAGTTCCATCAACTTCAATTAGAAGTCGATGGGACCAATGGGGTCAATTAAATTTATTGATCAAAAATTATTATATTATAAATAAAATAAAACGTAAAAATAATAACATGTGATCGGCCCCATCGGTCCCATCAACTTACCATCGACTTGGCGACTTGAAGTCAAGCCAAACCGCAAGTCGATCGACTTGAAGTCGAACCGGACCGATGACTTGAAACTCTCAAGTCAAACCGGTTCAGCCCCATCGGTCCGGTCCGGTTCGGTTCGGTCCAGCTTGGACTTAACAACACTAAACCAGACCTCTTACAAGAATTCTCACAACACGACAACCGAAATGACCAAATCATTGGTATCAAGTCACAAAAACACTCTTTGAAAACACCTGCAAACTCATCAAACTTGAAGCAAAAAAGGAACAACTACAACACATCCGATCGTGCATAAAAAACTGAATTAGATTTACAAAACGGCCCGAAACACATGATTAACAACGTTTTCGAAACTGGACACAAAAGAATTGTTCTAGATAGAATAATAGAAACACGAACGGATGGTAACAAATACATCATTACTGATCCTGAACTAGTCAAACAACAAGTGCGAACTCATCTACAAAATTGAACACTGAATGGGAAAACCCTTCCCGAAAGCATAAATGAATTCTGGACAAAGCAATATATGNATGGGACCAATGGGGTCAATTAAATTTATTGATCAAAAATTATTATATTATAAATAAAATAAAACGTAAAAATAATAACATGTGATCGGCCCCATCGGTCCCATCAACTTACCATCGACTTGGCGACTTGAAGTCAAGCCAAACCGCAAGTCGATCGACTTGAAGTCGAACCGGACCGATGACTTGAAACTCTCAAGTCAAACCGGTTCAGCCCCATCGGTCCGGTCCGGTTCGGTTCGGTCCAGCTTGGACTTAACAACACTAAACCAGACCTCTTACAAGAATTCTCACAACACGACAACCGAAATGACCAAATCATTGGTATCAAGTCACAAAAACACTCTTTGAAAACACCTGCAAACTCATCAAACTTGAAGCAAAAAAGGAACAACTACAACACATCCGATCGTGCATAAAAAACTGAATTAGATTTACAAAACGGCCCGAAACACATGATTAACAACGTTTTCGAAACTGGACACAAAAGAATTGTTCTAGATAGAATAATAGAAACACGAACGGATGGTAACAAATACATCATTACTGATCCTGAACTAGTCAAACAACAAGTGCGAACTCATCTACAAAATTGAACACTGAATGGGAAAACCCTTCCCGAAAGCATAAATGAATTCTGGACAAAGCAATATATGCCGCAGGAATTAATTGATGACACCATTTATGCGGAAACCATTATGCCGATCACAAAAGAAGAACTCTCAGAACACATAATGGCATGTAGTAACAACAAAACACCGGAACCTTCCCTAATCCCTTACGAAATTTTCAAACATTTCGGACCTAATGCCCTACTTTGGATCACAAATTTTTTTAATGATATACTCGCAACTGGCTACACCCCACGAGAATGAAGTCAAAATAATGTAATACTAATACCCAAGCCTAAAGACTGGGAAGGACAACTTGAAATCACAAGACTCATAATGCTTATAGAAACCATAAGAAAACTATTTACAAAAATCATAAATCAACGCTTAGTCAATACACTAATGAAGAATAAGGTCCTCAACCATAGCAACTACGCAGGCCTATCTGGAGGAAGGATAGCCTTTCTCATACACATGCTAAACAACATCATGGAAAACGCTAGGGAAAAAGGAAACGAAATGTGGATTTGTTCCAGGACATAAAAAAAGCATTTGACACTGTTGACTTGGAAATCCTGGTTAAGGCCATGAAGCGAATAAAGCTACCAAGCAGATTAATTAATATAATACAAAACATACTAAAAGACAGAACTAACCAGGGCCTAACAGAATTCGAAAAAACTGACCACTACAAAGTACATAAAGACATTGACCAAGGAGATAGCATCTCTCCATTACTCTAGTGTATATTCTATGACCCTCTATTAACAGCTGTAGAATCCATGCAACTCGGTTACAAAATGACAACAACATTGCAGATAAATTAGCTAAATGGGGAACATTACACAGAGAAGAATTAAAACTAAATCATGAAATTACTGATAAACAGATATATCACAAATAGGAAAATTGAATCATTGACTTACCCATAAGAGAAATTATACATACTGAAACGAAAGTCAAACGACAAACAGAGTGGGCTCTACTACACCGAACAGTCAAATGGAACAACAAGCATATCCAAAACAAAACAGATTGGCACCTCACTTTTCAAGCAATACACAATTCAAACATAACCAGTTTAAACACATCAAATGAGGATCACACATCAGGAAATTTTAATAGGCGTAATATTCCGTAATTATTACAAAACGTAAAATTTCCGTAATTTATATGGAGATTTCCCCGTAATATTACGTATATCTCCGAAAGATTTCGATACATAATAATTTCGCCCGTAAAATCACCAATTTCTTACGCCTCGAAAAAATTCCGCAAGATTTCGTAACTTTCTACGTATTTATTACACCTCGAAAAAATTACACCTCGAAAAATTCCGTAATTTTTTCGCAGCTTAATTTTTTTTTACGAAAATATTTTTTACTTTCAAATCTTCGTAATATAAATTTTTGCACTTTTTTATGAATATTTACGGAAATATACGCAACTAGAAATCATATATTGCAAAAAAATTTATTTTTAATTTATTGTTCTCGGAATTCTTTGAATGATAATAAATTATAGCATAAAATATTTCGGATATTTATAAATAAAATATAATACTAAATAAAATATAATACTAAATAAAATATAATACTAAATAAAATATAATACTAAATAAAATATAATACTAAATAAAATATAATACTAAATAAAATATA
>PQFF01000120.1:18213-41710 GCA_003547095.1 Diversispora epigaea
GAAAGTGCGAAAGTGTGAAAGTGCGAAAGTGCGATAGTGCGATAGTGCAATAATTTCTTTTTCTTTTTCTGCAAGGAATTGGTCACCCTTGCAGTCATATTTTTTTTTTTTAATATTTTAATTATTTTTAATATTTTAATATTTTAATTATTAGAAAAAATATAATAATATATTATAATTATAATTATATAAATAAAAGTATTAAAAAGAATTTATTATTTAATAGATATTGGTAATAGAATAAATAAATAAGAAAATTACTAGATATCACCACAGGTGATTGTCACCACTGGGAAAAGTTAGGGTTAGGGTTGATCAAGGAATTATGAAATTTTGCCTAGTGGTGACAATCACCTGCGGTGATATTTAGCAATACTCAATAAATAATATCAATAATAGAATAGGTTATAATTTACTAATTAAATAACAAAAATTGAAATTCTATTGTAATTCATAATAAAATTATTCATTTAACTAACGTAGCTTGATTATTATATATCACATATTCAAGTCACACCTATTAGAGTTCTAGCTTGATTAGGTATCTATTATACCTATTGGGTTGTGGCTTGATTAAGTGCTGAATATTATATATCACATACTTTAGCATTAGAAATAAATTGTTATATACTCAAGTTGTACCTAATATTAAATATTATAAAATAAATTATTAAATACTGTAGCACTTTATACTAAAATACTTGTTTCTCAATAAACATTATTGTTTTAACTTCCTTATGATTGTAAAATATCGTATTATTTAATAGTCACTTAAAATATTATTATTTGTGTGCGTGTGTAGAGGTAATTAAATATTATTTTTTTTCAAAATACATATAATTACATTTTATTATTAATTTCAATTATATTCAATAATGTTATATATATATTTAAAATACAAATTTAAATTTTATTATAGAACAAATGTATGAAATTAGTAAAAAGGAAAACTCAAACATCTTCACAGGAAATTGTAAATGAATTAGAAAAAACAACAATATCTTTTACTTCATTTCAAAGAAGACCCAGAACTTCAAGACAAACATTACAAACATCACCTCCGTTTCATTTATTTTCTTCTATTACTGCCAGGACTTCAAGATCAGCATCTCTTCCTTCTTCTACTACAAGAACTTCAAGGCCAACATCGTCTCCTTTGGACTTGAGAGAAACATCACCTCCCTCATTTTCTTCTATTATTACCAGGACAAGGCAAAATCACCTTCATCTCAATATGTAATATTATCATCAATATTCTTCAAGATTTAATATTTATTCAAAGATATAATTATAATATTTCAGTATTAGAAACTGATTTTGGAAATGAAGATAAAAGAAAGAAAGGGGAAAAAAAGAAGCAAAATAAATTTTAAATTTTTATTATTTATATAATTAATTTATTTAATAAATAATATTTATTTTAAAATAAAAATTTCATCATTAGTAAGACTATCAAGAGCACGAAGCTCATTTGTTATTGTATTATTATTATATAATTCTATACTTTTTAAAATTAATAATTTTAATTTATTAATATTTTCTATTGTCAAACTAGATATTTGTATACACTTTAAATGTCGAACAAGAGGAATTTTCCAATTTATATTAATAAATTGTTCCAATGTTTGGGATCTAAATAAAATTTTAATATTAAATATATTCTCACAATGAACTTGTACTTTATTTAATAATATTTTTATTTACTCATTTAAAAACTCCTCAGTAAGTTTTTTTATTTCATTCTTAAATTGGTATCGATAGTCACTGAATTTTATACGGGCAGTTTGAATTTCTCTTTCAAGATGCTTATCAAATGATTCAATGACGATTGCATTTAAATCATCATCACTAGGCCATCAACGATTTAAGAAAAGTGCTTTCAATTTTGTTTGAAAAATAATCTAAAATATTCAATTTTTTTTATTAATTTTTTATAATTTTTTATTAATTTTTTTCAATTATTAATTATAATTACACCAGTAGTCATTCTTAAGAAATTTAAAAATCAAGTTTAATATTGAAACTAATCTAATATATAGTAAAATAGAATTGATTATATGTAATGTAAATTATTAATATAATACAATAACGCAATTAATATAACACAATCAATATATTGTGATCAATATATTGTGATCAATATAACACAATCAATATAACACAATTAATATAACGCAACATAACACAACATAACGCGACATAACGCGACATAATGCGACATAAATAATCAATACAACAGTGTGATATAAACTGATTAACATAACAATGTGACATAAACTGTAACTATTTAAAAGATACTTTTTTTTATCTTTAAAGTTATAAAATTTTTACACAACATACATACACACACACATACATACATACACACATACGTACACATACATACATATACATATATACACATACAAAAAATTAAAAATGTCTGGCAGAAAAGGAAAAAGAACTATGAAATTACGTAATTATATTAATAATATTTGTTTAATATTGATTAATAATAAATTTTTTCTAATAAAATGACAATAATTATTAGAAGAACCAAAAAATAAAAAAAATAAATATTCTTCAAGAGAATCATCACAATCTCCATCTTGTGAACAATCCTCATCTCAGCAACAACAAATACTTAATACAGCAGCATCATTATCTCAACGAAATATTTTATCTAAAACACGAAATAGTACATTATCTCCAAATACTTCATCTAAAATACAAACACGAATTAGTACATCATCCCCAAATATTTCATCCCAAACACAAACATTAATTAATACATTATCATCATCATCCCCAAATACTTCATCCCAAACACAAACACTAATTAATACATCATCATCATCATCATCATCGTCATCATCATCTCGACTACAAAATAAAGCCCAAATATCTCGAGTTAATTCATTTGACTTCAATTATGCCGAAGTAGATGAAGAAGAAATAATTGATGAAAATGAAATAATTGATGAAAATGAAATAAGTGAAGAAATTAGGTAAATATTTTAATAATATTAATAATATTTTATATTTATACTAATAATATTTTATATTCTATCAGTAATTAATAATATTAATAATATTTTATATTTATACTAATAATATTTTATATTCTATCAGTAATGAAAAAAATAGTTCTTCTGAAATTTTATCTACAATTTCAGTTACAGAATTGGCATTATTTATATCCCAAAGGCCTAACATTTTAAAATTGGCCATTGAATTAAATAAAAATAACAACATTTCTGCAGCAAATTTTAACAATAATAATATAAATATAAATTCTATAAATTCTATAAATTCTATAAATTCATCAGATGTGATTAAAGGAACAACTGAAGTATGTATTATTTTATAAATTTTAAAATTATTTATTAATTTTAAAAATTTTTTATATTTATAATATCTAAATTTTAATTAGGAGGGAATATTAAGAGAACAAGTAAAATTGTTACTTTTAAGAACAAGATCATTTCTTAAAAGTTTAAAAGAAGATCTAATTAAAAAGATTTGGCCTCAAATAAATCTTCATTCAGAACTTGCAAAAAAAGCACTTAATTTGTGCTCTAATATTGTAAATAGTAATAGGGATAAAATAAATACTAAGGCCATGAATTATGCAAAAATTATAATTAATAATAATAAGTAAGTTAATTATAAATTTTCAAATTTTTAATAATCTTATAGTAAATTTTATTAAAAATTTTTTAGATGGGAATCAAAAGAATCAATTAATGATTCTGTTATTGATAGCTCTATTACTATTAATATAATTGAAGTTGTGTTTAGTTCACAACTTCAAGCCGCTGTAAATCCCAAAAACAAGCAGACTGAATTAAATAAACTTAAAATCTTTTTTGTGACAGCAATAAAAATACACATTAACATATTATTAGACGGTAAACAAAAAAAAGAAGCGTCGTTTCAAGTAAAAGAATTGGACTATATAACTAGAGACGTTTCTTTTGAAGCCAAATCTGGATATAATTATGGCTTAAATCCTTTTAATTATGTGTAAAATAATAATAGTAATAATAATAATAATAATAATAATAATAATAATAATAATAAATAATAATAGTAATAGTAATAGTAATAATAATAATAATAATAATAGTAATATGTAATTAATAATATATTTTAAATATATTTTTATTAAATAATTATGACAATATAATATTATTTGATATTTTTAATATTTAATTATTTCTTGATATTTTTAATATTTAATTATTTATATAATATTATTTTGATTATCGTTTCAAAATTGTGAAAATTTAAATAAAAATTTTTCAAATGAGTATTTAACAAATTTTTAATCCCATAATATTTTTATATTTTATTAATTGTGTATATAAATAGATTTGAAAACCTATACTATTAACGGTTAATGGTTATGCTACCATTTAACAAGGCAAATGTGTCTGGTCCAACCTAAGGACCTCGAGTACTGCAGCTCTACTCGGATAAGGACTATCCCTTCCTAAGGCTAAAAAGGGTGTATAGTTTGGGCAACTTATCGTCCGGTTCCCGTGATGCTTCGTCGGTTGTTCAGTCGGGTAAACCTTACAGAGCATAATCGACATGAGTAGTTCACTTACGAACTCTGGTGGAATTCCAGTAATGGCTTGGTACTAGCCTCGCTAACCTGATCTAGCCTGATCACCGAGCTTAGTGATCCAGAGCCTGAGGGACTCTGTAAACAAAACCTTCTTTTGATTTTTGTTAAGGGTAAAATATACTATATGTCGATCAAATATACTTGTATAATTTCATAATTTTAATTTTATCAAAATATTATTTCAAAAATTATTATATTAATATTTTTTTGATATCATATATTTTAAATTTTAAAATATCGTAAAGATATCATTGCGAAATATTTTATAATTTTAATTTTATTAAAATATTGCAAAAATATATTATTTTAAAAAGAAAAATTATCTTTTCGATATCGTTAAGATATTAAAAATAAAAAAAAATATTACTGAAATATTTTGAATTTTAAAAATATCATAAAGATATTGTTGCGAAATAAAATTGATATTTCATAATTTAATTTATCAAAATATCGCAGATATATTATTTCAAAAAGAAAAATTATCATATTAATATTCTTTCGATATCATTAAGATATTAAAAATAAATAAAAAATATCGCTGAGATATTTAAATATTTTTGAATTTTTAAAAATATCGTAAAGATATCGTTGTAAAATAAAATCAATATTTCATAATTTAATTTTATCAAAATATCGCGGAGATATCATTTAATAATAAAAAAATATAATTTTGGTATCATTTCGGTATTGTATATTCTCGAAACAATATCGTAAAAATATTTAACAATATTAAATTTTTTAGTTTTATATAATATCCTGAAGGTATTATATAATATCATAGTGATATTTATAAATATAGCAACGATATCATAATGATATCTTTATAATATCGTCACGATATAATTGTCATATTTTAAATAGTTATATCGCAGAGATATTTTTGCGATGTAGTATTGATATCTTTTTGATATCGAAATCATATTTTTAAAAAACAACGATTTCAGCAAAGCAAATCCCAAATACTAGTAATTTGTGCATTTTGACATCCCAAATCCCAAATTATTTGGAATTTGGACAACACGTATAGATAGATGTGATTCATTCTCAACTTTGAAGTTGCTTAGTAATGTTTTTGATGTAAATTTTTTTTTTTTTTTTAATTTAACGGAGCCATGCAATAATAAACTTTATTATACAAATTTTAAACTCTTACACAACGCTACGCTATACAAATTAGATTACTAATTTATTTAACTAGACTAACTTATGAAAAAAGAGAAATGCAAATTGCGCCTACTATTACTATCTAGAAATACATTCAATTAAGATACATCGCACGGATCGGCACATCATTGCCTGAATTGTTAAATTTCTGCAACCGATGTCCATGGCTCCATCCAATACTTAAAGATTAAACTAATCAATAAGGCATTAGATAGAACTTTTTATGAAACACCTCACATTAAGGGTGGAAGGCTCAATTGATATGAAGGCTGGCTCAATAATTACGCCTTTGACTAATTAATTTTGCGCCAGCTAAATTCTGACTAAATTCTGGCTCAAAGGCTAATTAAATTGCGCCGGCTAAATTCTGGCTCAAAGGCTAAATAATTTTTTTCTGGCTAAATTCAGGCGCAATTTCTGATTGGCTGGCACAATTTTGGTCACGTGACAAAAGGTTTATCAGATAAAATTATTAATTAATTTTACCGATATTAATATTTTAATATATTGTTTTAAAATAGCTATAACTTGGTCAATTTTAATGTTACAGAAATGAAATATATATCATTTTATAGCTAAGAACCAGATCTTTCGATCTGTCATAGGAATATAATAGTAGAAAATCGCTCCTAGTTATGTAAAATTGATTTGAAATTAAAGCTAAAATTAATTATTTTTAAAAATTTAAAAATAATTATTTAATAAATTTTATAATTGCGCCAGCCAATCAAAATTGCGCCATTATTTAGCCTTTGTGCCTGAATTTAGCCATTGCGCCTGATTGCGCTGTGGCTAAATTCTGGGCTCAATTGGCTAAATTAAATCTGGCTAAATTCCTGGCTCAATTCGTATTGCGCCTACCATCCCTACCCCACATAAAACCTAACCCAGGAACTGTACCCAATCGATACAGCAAAACTGTTATTTGATATAACTTGTATCCATAATATTTGTTTTAATTTCAAATAACCTCAAAATTCTTTAAATCTTTTATGTTCCTCGCAAAATAATCCAAAAATAGTATCTGAACATAGCTAGTGTTCCTATACCAGGCCTTTTACCCCAGCCCAACCCATCCGGATATCGATACAAGGCAAAAGCTATGTAAAAATACTATATAAAATAAAACTACTAACAACTACTCAACCAGCAACTAACCCTCTAGCACTTCAACCAACTCAAACCCCTTAACAACTAACTCTCCCAAGACCAAACCGCTTTTCAATGCTTACACTATACATGTCGTCAAAACTAATTTGGCCTTGACTCAACTATTAAAATTTCAATTTTTAATTGCGTCTGACTCAACTAATTGCGTCAGTTACTAGTAAAAATTAAAATTTGCCTTGACTCAACTTCAATTTTTCTCAATTTTAATTGCGTCTGACTCAATTCAATAGTTTTGACGACATGTATAGCTTACACCTTGGTTCCTTCCTAATTCCCAATACAACGAAACATTAAACTGAAATAAAATCATGACTATACATGTTCCCAAAATTGATTTTAGATTTTTTAGGTATTTCGACTTTTTGAGATTTATGCAGAATCTATTCTATATATGGAAGTAAAAAAAGTATCCAGTTATATATATTTTCAATCAAAGAATAAATCTGGGTGGTCAAAAAATTTCGGGTTTTAAGTAAAATAATTTCGTCTTCTATGAAAAACTATTTCGACTTTTTTCCCCAAAATTGCAATTTCAGGGCCCCAAAATAATTTTGCGTACAAGTATAATCATGACCAACGTTTCTCGTGACACAAAATATCTAAACTTATTAACCGACCAGGTTATTAATCCCACAATATACACCGTAAGAGCTACCACAAGATTCAAGTTTTTTATGCCCATAGATGCATAACTTTGAAGGTCCTCATATGTCCATACCTTATATAGTACAAACTTGATGTAAGTGTTACCCCCTCCTTAGTTACACAAAATATTCAGCCCATCACACAACTTCCGTTATGTCTAAATTAAACCGGTCCCTATATATGTTTTTCCTTCTTCAGAATAACACTTATGCAGGTGTTACAACATACCCCTTAAATTATACCTCAGCCCAGCAAACAACTGACTGGATCCCCCCCGGAAGATTTTATGGCCACCTTCAGGCAAGAGAAACCATATTTTTCGATAAGGCTTTTAGCATAAAATTAACTAACGACTCAACAGATGTCTACCAAGCCTCTGTCCAATAATGCATATCTGGCCTATTCATAATAACCGAAATAAAGATACCACAAGAGTAAATAAAATGAGACCATGTTATATCCACATTAGCAAAGAAAGGTCACCCGTTCAAAACATCGAACCACCTGGTTCAGTTTCTCGTTTGAAGTTAAGGTTCTTAATATAACTAACTCCATAACATGTTAAGTAAAGCGAAGTTAATGAGATTATGAGGAAAGATTACTGTAAATACAGGTGGAATAAAGAAAGTGATAAAATTTTGTTAATAAAATTATATAAAATAATTTATGAACATTTTTTTGGATGGTGGTTGTGGAAAGAGTTTGGAAGATCCTTCATGTTTTTGATGTAAATTAGTAAAAACAAATTTTACAAATTTAAAAAAAAATTATTATTTATTTTGCTCTTATTTAAAGTTGAAATTCTACTTCATAATCCCAAAACTCATAATAGTAACTTTTTTTTACCATGATTAATTCTATATTTTCTATTATTATTTCAGCCAGCTCTGATCAATTTTCAAGAAAATGTTTAAAGATAAAGAGTAAATTTTTGTAAAATCGATACTTTATTAAAAAATAGTCAATTTTCAAACGCGAATATCATGTGACTTTTATATGATAGTTTGAAAGTTTTAAGTTTGATCACATGCTATTAATGATCAGCTATTCATGATAAAAATTTCATCACATAAACTGAAATTTTCATTAATTTTTATATGTGACATATTTAAAAAAAAATTTGCGGGCAAATTTGCCCAGAATTGTTTACAGTTTAAGAGATATTATTTATCTTTATTTATTATTTTTATATATATATTATCCCGTATTATTATTTAATAAAGTTATCATTTTATTGAAACCTTTGTATATTTTATCACTGTTTAAACCTTTTATATATACGCTTTGCACAAATAATACAAATTAACTTGGCATATAAAAGATCCCATCACAATAAAGAACTCACTCACCTTTGCCTCTCTTATTTAACTTTGTAATTTGCTGTGGATTAATTAAGAGGATCTCCCAAAGCAGCACGATATTACTTAACTTGTAGAATAGTTTTTGTTAGGAAAGATTCTTTAACCTTCAGAACATTGTCGTAAAGGGCATGCGACAATACTTATCTAATATTTATTATAAGGTGGTGATGAAACAATAGGGTTTGGATCGACATTTCGAGATGGATGAGTATTAGCTTGTTCTAATGCCTGCACTAATAAGCTTTTGTTAATGATCATGATATTTCTTAATGTTAATAATAAACGAACTAAAGATTTAGTGTGCGAAGTGTGTGATGTTAATGGAATTTCAGAATGGTCTAAGTGAAAATATCTTGTTATACCACTCAAGTCCTTTACTAGAATATTGAGACGCAAGTCCGTACCGACGATCTGAAGTCCTATAACTCCAAATTGGTTTTCAGCCGGTCTACATGATGCACCTATAAAATTCATCCTATTTAATGTTTCTCTCCATAATTTTATGCCATCATTTACTTTTTCAAATTAGTACAGATGATACGTGAAGACACGATATACATTAACTTTAAAATCTTTTTGTCCCGTTTCAACAACCCCATAATATTAGGCTTTTTTCCCATTCACTGTTCATTTACTCTTATACTTCGCCTTGCTTTGCTTGCTACTTTGGTACTCTGTCGTACTTAAGCAAATAGTACCACCTCCTAAACTCGATAGCAAAGGAATTATAACGTCTGTAACATAAATACCTTCACTTTGCTCACTGTGAGATATACTAGTCATAAATGCAGAATTATTCCATATCTTGTCACTAATGCATAGAATATACAGACATGATCAGATAAAAATGTACTAGGAACGTAAGAAAATATATATATTATTTATCAGAAAATTACTTAACAGAGTTCCAAGAATACGTTCAGTTATTTTTATTATTATACTTTCATTTTCTTTCTATATTTTATTATGGGAAGTATTCTTCATAACCTACGAAATATTTGAATTGTTAAAATTACTTATAAATTTATTACACTTCCTCGTAACTGAATCAAGTATAGTACATTTTATATTTTCTCGTAATTTCAAAAAAGTACTCTTCTGTCTACGTCTTAGATTTTTTATCATGAATAAGTTATCGTTAATAACCATATTTGCTTCAGGATCACACCATGTAAGATTCGACAAATCTACATTCTCGAGAGTTTGTTTAAGTAAACCGTAAAGACTAGAGATGCAGACTTATAGTAAGGTCATGACTATACTTGCACGCAAAATCATTTTGGGGCCCCGAAATTGGTATTTTGAGAAAAAAAGTTGAAATAGTTTTTTATAGAAGACGAAATTATTTTACTTAAAACCTGAAATTTTTTGACTACCCAGATTTATTCTTTGATTAAAGATACACATAACTGGGTACTTTTTTTACTTCCATATATAGAATAGATTCTGCATAAATCTCAAAAAGTTGAAATACCTCAAAAATCCAAAACCAATTTTGGGAACATGTATAGTTATGACTACATCAGGAATTATATAGAGGCGTTCTACAACGTTCTACGAATGATACGTATTAATAACGTTCTAGATCGATCCGTTTTATTGCGTATTTTGAACGTTACGTTCTAGAACGATCTGTTCTACAACGTTCTACAAACGATACGTATTTATAATGTTCTAGATCGATCCGGTTTATTGCGTATTTCGAACGTTACATTCTAGAACGATCCGTTCTACAACGTTCTACGAACGATAAGTATAAATAACGTTATATAACGGATTGATCTAATACGTTTTGCGAACTATCAGTATTAATAACGTTCTAGATCGATCCGGTTTATTGCGTATTTCGAACGTTACGTTCTAGAATGATCCGTTATACAACGTTCTACGAACGATAAGAATAAATAACGTTATATAATGGATCGTTCTAGTACGTTTTGCAAACTGTAGAATGCATTTCAAACGATACATATTAATAGCGTTATATAACGTATTATTCTATAACTTTATACGAAATATTAGTATTAATAACGTTATATGGGGACCACCACAGCATAAAGGGGTTTCCAGCACTTTTTTTTAAATTTTATTGATTTATATCTGATTTTTTGAGAAATAATATTTTTATAAGATTTTAAAAAAGTGCTGGAAACCCTTTTGTTGTGGCGGTCCAGAACGTTATTAGTGTGTATTCTATAAAAGTTATCAATTCTTATAGTTATTAACTCTTAAAGTTTGCAATACACTATTATAGATCTATTATATTTATTATTATTTTTTTTGTTCGGAGTATAACAAAGGACATTATATTTCTTTTTTTGTCACGACATGTAACCAAAGACATCATATTTCTTTTTTGTCACATGTAGCAGGAGTTTTCTTAAATATAATGAATATTTAATACAAAAATAAAACCATTTTCCCTATAATTTTATTATTTGTTTTTTTGAAATTATCTTATTTATGAATTATTGGATGTTTTATCCTTTATANTGATTTATATCTGATTTTTTGAGAAATAATATTTTTATAAGATTTTAAAAAAGTGCTGGAAACCCTTTTGTTGTGGCGGTCCAGAACGTTATTAGTGTGTATTCTATAAAAGTTATCAATTCTTATAGTTATTAACTCTTAAAGTTTGCAATACACTATTATAGATCTATTATATTTATTATTATTTTTTTTGTTCGGAGTATAACAAAGGACATTATATTTCTTTTTTTGTCACGACATGTAACCAAAGACATCATATTTCTTTTTTGTCACATGTAGCAGGAGTTTTCTTAAATATAATGAATATTTAATACAAAAATAAAACCATTTTCCCTATAATTTTATTATTTGTTTTTTTGAAATTATCTTATTTATGAATTATTGGATGTTTTATCCTTTATAATGTAGGGGAATATATTATGACGCAGTAATATGACGCAGGTAATATGACGCATTATTATGTATTATATGTATTATTATATAACACATCACATTACCTACTTTCTGTCATTACCTTATGTATTTAATAATTTAATGATTATATTAATAATTTTTTTTAAATTATTAGATACTTTATCTTTTATGTATTAAATACGATGATTAAAAATAGCGATGCATTTCGTCATATAAAGTTATCAATTCTTATAGTTATTAACTGTAATACACTATGTTATAGATCGATATATAACGTTTATATTTATTATTATTGTAAAAAGTTATATATAAAAATTTTTATTATTTGTTTTTCAAATTATCTTTTATTTATAATGTCTTTTTAAATTATTGGATGCTTTATCTTAAAGAAGATATTATGACGCTGGTAATATTATGATGTATTATATGTATTATTATATAACATGTCACATTATCTACTTGCATTATAATACCCTCCTCTACCTTATGTATTTAATAATTTTAATGATGATTAAAAATAGCTACAATATGAATGCGATGATTAAAAATGGCGAAATAAGACTTATTTTATAATCAATACGATGATAATGAATACGATAATTAAAAATAGCGATGCATTGTATATGATTTCGAAATGAGGCTCATTTTATAATCAATACGATAATAATTTAATGAGTATTATTTAATAATAAATACGATGATTATAATAAATTATTAAGTGTATTACTGTATATCGAAAGTATATTTGTATTGTTTACTATCATTTGAAAAATAATATTTTCAAAAGTTATTTAAGGATGATGTTTTCTTCCAAATCTTTCAATTCAAAAAAATTCATTTCAAGAAATAACAATCAAAGAATATTTTAAATAAACCTTTTTTTTTTATCTTATTATAACAACATGCCTAGAGCTGAACGTAATAGAAATTTATTTGCTTCCGCCATTGCTGGATCTACGTCTTCAGGATCCACCACATCAAAACGTACAAGGCTCGGAACAAATCCATCTGAACCATATTTAGTTGAAGAAGAAAGAGCAACGACTACAACTAGAACGGAAACTAGTAATTAAATATTTATGCATTTTACTTATTAATATATCAATATTATTATTAAACTAATTTTTACAATTTTAAAATGTTTCAACAGATTCTATTAATCGATTAATAAGAAAATTTGAATTATTTGAAAAGAAAATGGATTCACTTTTGAACGATAATGCAGATATTAAAAAGAGACTCAAAAATATCGAGCTTCTTACCAAAATAAACAACGATCCGGATTTTTCGAAAGTAATTATTTTTAATCGAATTGTAACGTTATATTTTAGCATATAGTATATTAATAATGATAATTTTAACAAATAAGGATGTAATAAACCGAGTCGCCAAAAATATATTTAAAGCAAATATATTTCCTTCTACGAAAAATTTGGTCGATGAAACTGAGCACGTTATACGAAAAAATTTTCCGGATATTTCTGAATCAATGGATTCGCGACACCACTCAAAATTATTCAAAAGAATAAAAGCAAAAGTAAGAAATATTTATTAAATAAAATACGTTATATGTCGTTTTATTTTTTTATATTAAATATTTTTAATAATAGTTGCTGGAAAAATTTCGGGGAATGAGGGGTGAAATCGCTTTCCGAGTCAAATCGGCAATTTTTGAAATCTTTGGGGAATCCCAACTCCCTCGCATTGATTTCCAATCCTCTCTGACGGAGATTAATTCATGGAAATCAGATCAAAGAGTTAAAGATGCCTACTGCAAGCTCTTTAACGTTTTTTCTGAAGACCGCACATACGTGCAGGTTATTTNTTCGTCATATAAAGTTATCAATTCTTATAGTTATTAACTGTAATACACTATGTTATAGATCGATATATAACGTTTATATTTATTATTATTGTAAAAAGTTATATATAAAAATTTTTATTATTTGTTTTTCAAATTATCTTTTATTTATAATGTCTTTTTAAATTATTGGATGCTTTATCTTAAAGAAGATATTATGACGCTGGTAATATTATGATGTATTATATGTATTATTATATAACATGTCACATTATCTACTTGCATTATAATACCCTCCTCTACCTTATGTATTTAATAATTTTAATGATGATTAAAAATAGCTACAATATGAATGCGATGATTAAAAATGGCGAAATAAGACTTATTTTATAATCAATACGATGATAATGAATACGATAATTAAAAATAGCGATGCATTGTATATGATTTCGAAATGAGGCTCATTTTATAATCAATACGATAATAATTTAATGAGTATTATTTAATAATAAATACGATGATTATAATAAATTATTAAGTGTATTACTGTATATCGAAAGTATATTTGTATTGTTTACTATCATTTGAAAAATAATATTTTCAAAAGTTATTTAAGGATGATGTTTTCTTCCAAATCTTTCAATTCAAAAAAATTCATTTCAAGAAATAACAATCAAAGAATATTTTAAATAAACCTTTTTTTTTTATCTTATTATAACAACATGCCTAGAGCTGAACGTAATAGAAATTTATTTGCTTCCGCCATTGCTGGATCTACGTCTTCAGGATCCACCACATCAAAACGTACAAGGCTCGGAACAAATCCATCTGAACCATATTTAGTTGAAGAAGAAAGAGCAACGACTACAACTAGAACGGAAACTAGTAATTAAATATTTATGCATTTTACTTATTAATATATCAATATTATTATTAAACTAATTTTTACAATTTTAAAATGTTTCAACAGATTCTATTAATCGATTAATAAGAAAATTTGAATTATTTGAAAAGAAAATGGATTCACTTTTGAACGATAATGCAGATATTAAAAAGAGACTCAAAAATATCGAGCTTCTTACCAAAATAAACAACGATCCGGATTTTTCGAAAGTAATTATTTTTAATCGAATTGTAACGTTATATTTTAGCATATAGTATATTAATAATGATAATTTTAACAAATAAGGATGTAATAAACCGAGTCGCCAAAAATATATTTAAAGCAAATATATTTCCTTCTACGAAAAATTTGGTCGATGAAACTGAGCACGTTATACGAAAAAATTTTCCGGATATTTCTGAATCAATGGATTCGCGACACCACTCAAAATTATTCAAAAGAATAAAAGCAAAAGTAAGAAATATTTATTAAATAAAATACGTTATATGTCGTTTTATTTTTTTATATTAAATATTTTTAATAATAGTTGCTGGAAAAATTTCGGGGAATGAGGGGTGAAATCGCTTTCCGAGTCAAATCGGCAATTTTTGAAATCTTTGGGGAATCCCAACTCCCTCGCATTGATTTCCAATCCTCTCTGACGGAGATTAATTCATGGAAATCAGATCAAAGAGTTAAAGATGCCTACTGCAAGCTCTTTAACGTTTTTTCTGAAGACCGCACATACGTGCAGGTTATTTTAGAGAGAGTTTGGAAATCTAAGAAGAGGATTTCCAATATGCACATTGCGTGGGGTGTCGCAATCACTCAACTTTTCTTGAATCCCGATGTCAAGGGGATTATGATTTCTGAAAATTTATTAAAAAAACAAATTAAAATAAATTTTGTAAGTATATTATTAAAAATCGTAATATTACGTTATAAATAATTTTTAATATAATTTTATATTTTTTAGCGGAAACTTCAACAAAAACGGCCATTAAGGCCTGAAGAAGGGGAGTTGGAATCGGAAGAAACTTCGGAAGAGGAATCTGAAGAAGAAAAAGAGGAGGGAAAAAGTCTGAAAAGGAGAAAAACCTCACGAGGTCATGTTCTTTCTCCCGGTCGTGCTCTTTCTCCTGGTCATGTTTCTCCCCCTTTAACTTCTCCTTTTCGTCTTCTTCCAGAATATTTCGATACTGAAGGTGAAGGTCGACAACATGCACAAGAAGTTCTTCAACGTTCACCAGAAGGTCGACGAGAAAGTCGTCGACAACATTCCCAAGAAAGTTGGCGAGAAAGTCGTTGACAAGAAGGTCGACAACGTTCAGGAGAAGAAGAAGGTGATACAACTGGTGGTGATACAACTGGTGGTGATACAGAACGTGCTGAAATTGTAGGAGAACAATAGAAATGCGTCATATAATGCTATACAATTTTTATATTATTTAATATTTTTTATTATAACATTATTATAACATTATTATTATTTATTATTATTATTTATACATTTATCATTTATTATCTATTTATTAAATTTAAAATAAAAATTTATTAACTAAAAATTCATTATTATTAATAAAACGTGGAATAATATGTATTATATCGTTTATTGCTTCTATTTCTATTAAATTAAATATATTTGTTTTTTCTAATAATGGGCATTCATATAAATATGGATTTACCGATGATGTGAAATCATACCACTGCATGAGTGCGAGATGCATTGGTTCTTCATAATTCATTATTATTTCAGTTATTAAAAGAACCTATTTATAAAATATTAATAATAATTAAATATTCATCATTATTTCACAAGATATTAATTTTGATCTTTACCTGAGCAAAGCATACACCATTATCTGATGTGTATTCAAAGATTTCATCTGCATTCATTTCAACTGCAATATTACTAAATATAGGTTTTTTATGGAATTTATTTGTAGCACGCTGTTACCGTAGTAATATTGTAGTAGTCATATTTTAATTATTATTATATATTATTGACTTATATTATTTATTATTTTATTATTATATTTATATTTAGTTAGTATTTATTTATTTATTTATATTTCTTATCTGTAATATGAAAGACAAATTGATTTACAAATATGTAGTTGTGTAGTGTAACTGTGTCCTGTAATAGATTTACCATAGATAGTAGTAAATTAATATGTAGATCATGTATTACGAGGACCCAAAGGACCCAAAGGACCTAAAGGACCTAAAGGACCCAAAGGACCCAAAGGACCCAAAGGATCTAAAGGACCTAAAGGACCCAAAAATTAGTTATATAAAGGATGGATTTTGGCCTGAGGCAAAAGCAGTCAGTTTATAGTCAGATTTAGAATTCGTTAGTTTAGGATTCTATCCTTTAATTAGAAAGCCTTTTGTAACTAATTTATTTGTAAATTAGTCTCTTTTGTATTTGCAATTACCATTAATAAAGGTTATTATTACCTTGAAATTATCAGTATTATTGTTTTATTAATAATAACCAAACCCTTTGTATTGAATCGCCTACTTTATCATTTGGAGCGCCGTCTCGTGATATTAGTAGTTAACACTAATCAATACACTTATTAACAGTAGTTATTTAACTTCTAGAACCTACCTATTAGTAGTAGTTGTATCTATTTTGACTAATAGTTTCCTTGAATAATATCTTTAATATTATCTCAAGAGTTCCTGTTCATCCCACGTGTTTATTAAGAAGGATAAACCTCCGTCGGTAACAATTTGGTGCCTTCTAGCGGAAACGCAAAAAGAAATTATACTGTTAATGGTTATTGCCAAAAGACGCAACGATTGTGTAGACGAAGCAATCAAACAAAAGAACGAAGCTCTCTCTGAAATTGTTGAAAGAGAACTATCCCGAGAAGAAAAGGATCCTAACTACGAAGTAACCTATACCTTAAAGGATCTTAATCGAGTAAAGGATCATCTCGATTTAATTAAACATCACGTGTGGATTCGTGATAACATTCTTGTTGATAACGGAAGAACTGTCTTCAACATACCGACCAGGTCTAAGCCAAAGAATAATTAAATTCCTAAGTTAACACTTTGGAGTCGACATCTCGAGACTCAACAAGGCGAACTGTTCAACGGTTAACACCGGAAGAAAGAGAACAAAGAAGACAACAATATCAACAACGACGACTTGAGCGACAAATTCAAAGAGAAAATCAGAATCCAGTTACTGTTAGGTTACCCACAAGTGATTCAACAACAACTTCTTCACCCTCCGCAACTGTTGGAACCACTCCTCGACACAGACGCCGATCTAACGAAACTCCTCAAAGTTTCTCACAGGCAGTATCACCTAGGCGATCACCAGAACAAGGCACACCACGTGTAGTTACCCCTCCAAACAATTGGGACCAACTCCAAAACATCCGAACTTTCTATCAACCATTACAACCATTAGATTTTAATCTCATTAATCAACAATTGGCAGAAGCTCATTTAACTGCCTCTGATAGTAGCGACAGTAGTGATACCGATACTGAAGACGAAATGGCAAACGCTGTACTTGATTACTTGGAAGACAACTTACATAACCATACATCCCTCCGAGTTGATCCATTTTATGGAGATGGAACTCAGGATCCTCTTCAATGGATGCTCCATTTTGAGAAAGTCGCCCGCAGTAATGCATGGGATGAAGCGAAAAAGATTCGCAAGTATGCTACCTATCTGGAGGACGACGCTGAAGAATGGCATGATGAAATAAACGCTAACGATATGGCTGATTGGGCTGCTTGGAGAGCCGGATTCGTGGAAAAGTATTGTAACACCCGGTGGANCGCAACCGAGGAAATAATCGCGACAACTCTTCACAAAATAATTGGAACAATCGAAACAATCGAAACAACAGAAATAATAATCGAGAAACTCGTACTTGTTTCAAATGTGGAAAGGAAGGACACATCTCTTGGGACTGTCCTGATCGCAAGGATAATTCAGACAACTCCGCACATGCCAAATTAGTAGAAGTCGAAGAAGAAAGTGAAAAGGAGGAAGATAAACTTTTACAACACCTTCTTGAAGCTTATGATGCTTATTTGGGAAAACGAGAAAGAGATGACAGTAGCGACGAGGATACACCTATCAAACGACCTCGTGAAACTAATATTCCTGAATCAAAACCAAGCTTAAATACCTTTGGACTTCCTAAAACCACGAGTGTACCCGTACCCAAAGTTGTTAAAACTGAAATTACTCCAAAGAGAAAGTCCAAGAAAAAGGAAGTAATTAAAATGGTGAAAGGAAATAAGGAAAAGAAAAAGGAAAACGCGACTCGACCACCTCTCTTCAGGAAAAAGGATTTTGACATTGTGGAACAACTACAAAACCAACCCGCTGGTTTGTCTTGGGCTGATGCTTTAGAAGTTCCATCTATTAGGAAAAGTTTCTTTGAAGCTCTTCGAAAACCAAAAGAAAAGGAAATTAAATTGGCAGACCAGGAATACTCTTTAAAAACTACCGCCTTAAAATGTAACGTCGCAGTAGGAGTTTATACTGTGCCTACTATTGTTGACAGTGGCGCAGCTATTAGTATTGTTACTCGCGATGCTATGGAACAACTGGGTTATGAAATTGAGGAAGCCTCTAAAAGTATTATCTTACCTGCTACAGGAAAGAAAACTCAACCCTTGGGAGTTATCCATGACTTACCAATTACTATCCAAGGCCAAACTATTCCTATCGATGTGGAAGTAATTGATGCCGCTACTTATTCCTTGTTATTAGGTAACAATTGGCTAATGAAAGCTAATGCTTCATATAATTGGAGCGACCAAGAATTAACTCTCAGATGGCGAGGAAAAACTCTTACTGTTCCTGCCAACTGTTCAAAGGAAACTAAAGAAGAATTTTCTGAACTAATTGAAAATACAGATGAGGAAAGTGTTAATGAAAGCGATACTGAAACAGAGGAATCCGAAGGAGATGATGACGAAATTATTTTCAAAAATACAACAAGTGAAGATCACGATGACGAGAGCGATGAGGATACCGTGCCTGTGTTTCTAAGTGAAAAACTAAATAAAAATGAATTGGATATTGGTCAACTAAATAATCACCAACAACAAAAATTTGATAAATTGATGGAGCGAAATAAAGATTTATTTGCTAATGATGTTAGTTCATTGGGACGAACAAATATTATTAAACATCAAATAGATGTAGGAGAAGCAAAACCAATTAAACAACGCTTCTACCGAACACACCCCGATGAAGACCAATTTATCAAAGAGGAACTTGACAGAATGTTGGACAAGGGTTTAATAAAAAGATCCAAAAGCCCTTGGGCCTCTCCTGTTGTTCTTGTTAAAAAGAAAAATGGCAAGTTGAGATTTTGTGTAGATTACCGAAAGCTGAATACCGAAACACGAAAAGATGCTTACCCAATCCCTCGCATTGAAGATATGTTGGATGCACTCCGAGATGCAAAATGGTTTACCACCCTTGATCTTGCTAGTGGTTATTGGCAAGTGGAAATGGATCCAAAAGACCAGGATAAAACTGCATTTATCACCAAACAAGGAACTTATGAGTTCACCGTGATGCCCTTTGGACTCACCAATGCTCCCGCTACTTTCCAACGTCTCATGGATCATGTCTTAAATGATATGTTATATCAAGGAGTTATTGTTTACCTTGATGATATCAACATTTACTCAAAAACTTTTGACGAACACTTAAATAAATTGGGAAGAGTGTTCCAACGACTACGAGCCGCCGGATTAAAACTTGGACCTGACAAATGTCACTTTTTACAATCCAAATTAGAATTTCTGGGACATATTGTCAGTGGAGATGGAATTATGGCTGATCCCGCAAAAATTGAAAAAGTTAAAAACTTTCCGATACCAACTACCAGGACTAGAGTCCGCAGTTTTTTAGGATTGGCATCCTACTACAGAAANAATATCGAGCTTCTTACCAAAATAAACAACGATCCGGATTTTTCGAAAGTAATTATTTTTAATCGAATTGTAACGTTATATTTTAGCATATAGTATATTAATAATGATAATTTTAACAAATAAGGATGTAATAAACCGAGTCGCCAAAAATATATTTAAAGCAAATATATTTCCTTCTACGAAAAATTTGGTCGATGAAACTGAGCACGTTATACGAAAAAATTTTCCGGATATTTCTGAATCAATGGATTCGCGACACCACTCAAAATTATTCAAAAGAATAAAAGCAAAAGTAAGAAATATTTATTAAATAAAATACGTTATATGTCGTTTTATTTTTTTATATTAAATATTTTTAATAATAGTTGCTGGAAAAATTTCGGGGAATGAGGGGTGAAATCGCTTTCCGAGTCAAATCGGCAATTTTTGAAATCTTTGGGGAATCCCAACTCCCTCGCATTGATTTCCAATCCTCTCTGACGGAGATTAATTCATGGAAATCAGATCAAAGAGTTAAAGATGCCTACTGCAAGCTCTTTAACGTTTTTTCTGAAGACCGCACATACGTGCAGGTTATTTTAGAGAGAGTTTGGAAATCTAAGAAGAGGATTTCCAATATGCACATTGCGTGGGGTGTCGCAATCACTCAACTTTTCTTGAATCCCGATGTCAAGGGGATTATGATTTCTGAAAATTTATTAAAAAAACAAATTAAAATAAATTTTGTAAGTATATTATTAAAAATCGTAATATTACGTTATAAATAATTTTTAATATAATTTTATATTTTTTAGCGGAAACTTCAACAAAAACGGCCATTAAGGCCTGAAGAAGGGGAGTTGGAATCGGAAGAAACTTCGGAAGAGGAATCTGAAGAAGAAAAAGAGGAGGGAAAAAGTCTGAAAAGGAGAAAAACCTCACGAGGTCATGTTCTTTCTCCCGGTCGTGCTCTTTCTCCTGGTCATGTTTCTCCCCCTTTAACTTCTCCTTTTCGTCTTCTTCCAGAATATTTCGATACTGAAGGTGAAGGTCGACAACATGCACAAGAAGTTCTTCAACGTTCACCAGAAGGTCGACGAGAAAGTCGTCGACAACATTCCCAAGAAAGTTGGCGAGAAAGTCGTTGACAAGAAGGTCGACAACGTTCAGGAGAAGAAGAAGGTGATACAACTGGTGGTGATACAACTGGTGGTGATACAGAACGTGCTGAAATTGTAGGAGAACAATAGAAATGCGTCATATAATGCTATACAATTTTTATATTATTTAATATTTTTTATTATAACATTATTATAACATTATTATTATTTATTATTATTATTTATACATTTATCATTTATTATCTATTTATTAAATTTAAAATAAAAATTTATTAACTAAAAATTCATTATTATTAATAAAACGTGGAATAATATGTATTATATCGTTTATTGCTTCTATTTCTATTAAATTAAATATATTTGTTTTTTCTAATAATGGGCATTCATATAAATATGGATTTACCGATGATGTGAAATCATACCACTGCATGAGTGCGAGATGCATTGGTTCTTCATAATTCATTATTATTTCAGTTATTAAAAGAACCTATTTATAAAATATTAATAATAATTAAATATTCATCATTATTTCACAAGATATTAATTTTGATCTTTACCTGAGCAAAGCATACACCATTATCTGATGTGTATTCAAAGATTTCATCTGCATTCATTTCAACTGCAATATTACTAAATATAGGTTTTTTATGGAATTTATTTGTAGCACGCTGTTACCGTAGTAATATTGTAGTAGTCATATTTTAATTATTATTATATATTATTGACTTATATTATTTATTATTTTATTATTATATTTATATTTAGTTAGTATTTATTTATTTATTTATATTTCTTATCTGTAATATGAAAGACAAATTGATTTACAAATATGTAGTTGTGTAGTGTAACTGTGTCCTGTAATAGATTTACCATAGATAGTAGTAAATTAATATGTAGATCATGTATTACGAGGACCCAAAGGACCCAAAGGACCTAAAGGACCTAAAGGACCCAAAGGACCCAAAGGACCCAAAGGATCTAAAGGACCTAAAGGACCCAAAAATTAGTTATATAAAGGATGGATTTTGGCCTGAGGCAAAAGCAGTCAGTTTATAGTCAGATTTAGAATTCGTTAGTTTAGGATTCTATCCTTTAATTAGAAAGCCTTTTGTAACTAATTTATTTGTAAATTAGTCTCTTTTGTATTTGCAATTACCATTAATAAAGGTTATTATTACCTTGAAATTATCAGTATTATTGTTTTATTAATAATAACCAAACCCTTTGTATTGAATCGCCTACTTTATCATTTGGAGCGCCGTCTCGTGATATTAGTAGTTAACACTAATCAATACACTTATTAACAGTAGTTATTTAACTTCTAGAACCTACCTATTAGTAGTAGTTGTATCTATTTTGACTAATAGTTTCCTTGAATAATATCTTTAATATTATCTCAAGAGTTCCTGTTCATCCCACGTGTTTATTAAGAAGGATAAACCTCCGTCGGTAACAACGCATTATTGAACCAAATTTTAACATCACACCACCATATATATGAAATATCATATCAATTTCTTCATGTTCAGATAGTTTTCAATCATAGAAATCTAGATATGCATCTAAACACTCCAAAAATTTTTCAAAGCCAAGTTTCATTTCTTTTTCAAGGTCCGGGTCATTCATTCTTGTTTGAATATAAATTTCAGCATTTTGTATACAAAATTCATATAATTTTTTTGAATATTTTAATGCTATTGGGGTTTTTGGTATTTCTTTTGAGGAACTTTCTGTTATGATGGCTTTACAGCGAATCTAAAGAAAAATGTGTTAACATAAATTTAATAACGTTATATAACAATTTTTACCAAAAAAGAATACTTACAATTTTCATTATTTATTTTTCAATTTCTTTTTTATTTGTTAATTTATAAGGCTTTTTGACATAATCTTTATGAAGGCTTTCATATGTTTCTGTTGT
>PQFF01000011.1:2437-39524 GCA_003547095.1 Diversispora epigaea
TATTCTTCAAGATTTAATATTTATTCAAAGATATAATTATAATATTTCAGTATCAGAAACTGAACTTAGAAATGAAGATAAAAAGAAAGAAAGGGGAAAAAAAGAAGCAAAATAAATTTTAAATTTTTATTATTTATATAATTAATTTATTTAATAAATAATATTTATTTTAAAATAAAAATTTCATCATTAGTAAGACTATCAAGAGCACGAAGCTCATTTGTTATTGTATTATTATTATATAATTCTATGCTTTTTAAAATTAATAATTTTAATTTATTGATATTTTCTATTGTCAAACTAGATATTTGTATACACTTTAAATGTCGAACAAGAGGAATTTTCCAATTTATATTAATAAATTGTTCCAATGTTTGGGATCTAAATAAAATTTTAATATTAAATATATTCTCACAATGAACTTGTACTTTATTTAATAATATTTTTATTTACCCATTTAAAAACACCTCAGTAAGTTTTTTTATTTCATTCTTAAATTGGTATCGATAGTCACTGAATTTTATACGGGCAGTTTGAATTTCTCTTTCAAGATGCTTATCAAATGATTCAATGACGATTGCATTTAAATCATCATCACTAGGCCATCGACGATTTAAGAAAAGTGCTTTCAATTTTGTTTGGAAAATAATCTAAAATATTCAATTTTTTTTATTAATTTTTTATAATTTTTTATTAATTTTTTTCAATTATTAATTATAATTACACCAGTAGTCATTCTTAAGAAATTTAAAAATTAAGTTTAATATTGAAACTGATCTAATATATAGTAAACTGATTAATATAATAACATAATATAATCATAATATAATAAAATAGAATTGATTATATATAATGTAAATTATTAATATAATACAATAACGCAATCAATATAACACAATCAATATATTGTGATCAATATATCAATATAACACAATTAATATAACGCGACATAATACAACATAACGCAACATAACGCGACATAACGCGACATAATGCGACATAATGCGACATAAATAATCAATACAACAGTGTGATATAAACTGATCAACATAACAATGTGACATAAACTGTAACTATTTAAAAGATACTTTTTTTTATCTTTAAAGTTATAAAATTTTCATACAACATATATACACACACACATACGTACACATACATACATATACATATATACATATATACAAAAAATTAAAAATGTCTGGCAGAAAAGGAAAAAGAACTATGAAATTACGTAATTATATTAATAATATTTGTTTAATATTGATTAATAATAAATTTTTTCTAATAAAATGACAATAATTATTAGAAGAACCAAAAAATAAAAAAAATAAATATTCTTCAAGAGAATCATCACAATCTCCATCTTGTGAACAATCTTCATCTCAGCAACAACAAATACTTAATACAGCAGCATCATTATCTCAACGAAATATTTTATCTAAAACACGAAATAGTACATTATCTCCAAATACTTCATCTAAAATACAAACACGAATTAGTACATCATCTCCAAATATTTCATCCCAAACACAAACATTAATTAATACATTATCATCATCATCCCCAAATACTTCATCCCAAACACAAACACTAATTAATACATCATCATCATCATCATTATCGTCATCATCATCTCGACTACAAAATAAGACCCAAATATCTCGAGTTAATTCATTTGACTCCAATTATGCTGAAGTAGATGAAGAAGAAATAATTGATGAAAATGAAATAATTGATGAAAATGAAATAAGTGAAGAAATTAAGTAAATATTTTAATAATATTAATAATATTTTATATTTATACTAATAATATTTTATATTCTATCAGTAATGAAAAAAATAGTTCTTCTGAAATTTTATCTACAATTTCAGTTACAGAATTGGCATTATTTATATCCCAAAGGCCTAACATTTTAAAATTGGCCATTGAATTAAATAAAAATAACAACATTTCTGCAGCAAATTTTAACAATAATAATATAAATATAAATTCTATAAATTCTATAAATTCTATAAATTCATCAGATATGATTAAAGGAACAACTGAAGTATGTATTATTTTATAAATTTTAAATTATTTATTAATTTTAAAAATTTTTTATATTTATAATATCTAAATTTTAATTAGGAGGGAATATTAAGAGAACAAGTAAAATTGTTACTTTTAAGAACAAGATCGTTTCCTAAAAGTTTAAAAGAAGATCTAATTAAAAAGATTTGGCCTCAAATAAATCTTCATTCAGAACTTGCAAAAAAAGCACTTAATTTGTGCTCTAATATTGTAAATAGTGATAGGGATAAAATAAATACCAAGGCCATGAATTATGCAAAAATTATAATTAATAATAATAAGTAAGTTAATTATAAATTTTCAAATTTTTAATAATCTTATAGTAAATTTTATTAAAAATTTTTTAGATGGGAATCAAAAGAATCAATTAATGATTCTGTTATTGATAGCTCTATTACTATTAATATAATTGAAGTTGTGTTTAGTTCACAACTTCAAGCCGCTGTAAATCCCAAAAACAAGCAGACTGAATTAAATAAACTTAAAATCTTCTTTGTGACAGCAATAAAAATACACATTAACATATTATTAGACGGTAAACAAAAAAAAGAAGCGTCATCTCAAGTAAAAGAATTGGACTATATAACTAGAGACGTTTCTTTTGAAGCCAAATCTGGATATAATTATGGCTTAAATCCTTTTAATTATGTATAAAATAATAATAGTAATAATAATAATAATAATAATAATAATAATAAATAATAATAGTAATAGTAATAGTAATAGTAATATTAATAATAATAATAATAGTAATATGTAATTAATAATATATTTTAAATATATTTTTATTAAATAATTATGACAATATAATATTATTTGATATTTTTAATATTTAATTATTTCTTGATATTTTTAATATTTAATTGTTTATATAATATTATTTTGATTATCGTTTCAAAATTGTGAAAATTTAAATAAAAATTTTTCAAATGAGTATTTAACAAATTTTTAATCCCATAATATTTTTATATTTTATTAATTGTGTATATAAATAGATTTGAAAACCTATACTATTAACGGTTAATGGTTATGCTACCATTTAACAAGGCAAATGTGTCTGGTCCAACCTAAGGACCTCGAGTACTGCAGCTCTACTCGGATAAGGACTATCCCTTCCTAAGGCTAAAAAGGGTGTATAGTTTGGGCAACTTATCGTCCGGTTCCCGTGATGCTTCGTCGGTTGTTCAGTCGGGTAAACCTTACAGAGCATAATCGACATGAGTAGTTCACTTACGAACTCTGGTGGAATTCCAGTAATGGCTTGGTACTAGCCTCGCTAACCTGATCTAGCCTGATCACCGAGCTTAGTGATCCAGAGCTTGAGGGACTCTGTAAACAAAACCTTCTTTTGATTTTTGTTAAGGGTAGAATATACTATATGTTGATCAAATATGCTTGTATAATTTTATAATTTTAATTTTATCAAAATATTATTTCAAAAATTATCATATTAATATCTTTTTGATATCATATATTTTGAATTTTAAAATATCGTAAAGATATCATTACAAAATATTTTATAATTTTAATTTTATTAAAATATTGCAAAAATATATTATTTTAAAAAGAAAAATTATCTTTTCGATATCGTTAAGATATTAAAAATAAATAAAAAATATCACTGAAATATTTTGAATTTTAAAAATATCATAAAGATATTGTTTCGAAATAAAATTGATATTTCATAATTTAATTTATCAAAATATCGCAGATATATTATTTCAAAAAAGAAAAATTATCATATTAATATTCTTTCGATATCATTAAGATATTAAAAATATCGCTGAGATATTTAAATATTTTTGAATTTTTAAAAATATCGTAAAGATATCGTTGTAAAATAAAATCAATATTTCATAATTTAATTTTATCAAAATATCGCGGAGATATTATTTAATAATAAAAAAAATATAATTTTGGTATCATTTCAGTATTGTATATTCTCGAAACAATATCGTAAAAATATTTAACAATATTAAATTTTTTAGTTTTATATAATATCCTGAAGGTATTATATAATATCATAGTGATATTTATAAATATAGCAACGATATCATAATGATATCTTTATAATATCATCACGATATAATTGTCATATTTTAAATAGTTATATCGCAGGGATATTTTTGCAATGTAGTATTGATATCTTTTTGATATCGAAATCATATTTTTAAAAAACAACGATTTCAGCAAAGTAGGATCAAGCAGTCACTTGCCTACTCGCAACGAATAGATATATAAAATAAACTCTTAACACAGTACACACAGGTGCGATCTGAAGGTACGTGAGTAAGTGGAGTAAAAGTATCTTTTTACAGCTCACTACGCAAACTTCCGAATCTTAGCTTCAGACTTTATTCAGTAACTTTATTCAAGAAATTACAAAATTAGCAATAGAGGTATTACGGGCTGTTAACCGTTTCTCACCAATATTACCGTTATCACGAAATAAAAATATCAAAAATGTATCAAATTATTACGGGGTATATCGAAACTTTTAAACTTATTGCAAAGATGTAACAACAAAAATATATCACTGCTTTGGCGTGTCTTATCTCTGCTGCTAAATCGAAACAATATGTTTCTATCTTTATTATTTATTTTATTATAAAATACGTGCCAAAAGATTATTAATTTTATTATTACAGATTAAGTAAAAGATTTTCGTAATTATTCGGAATATGCCAAAAGAAATTAAAATCATAAAATTGTAAAAATGAGCCGATCCTTTTCACATCCTAAATTACCAGTCTATTTTATACACTTTCAAACTTATTTTCCTTCATCCTATGTTGTCGCGTCTAAACACGTTCTTTTCTATTTTTAAAGATGACACACAAGGATGAAATACTTCGTACAAAGATGAATAATCTGTCATCTAGATGGTAACACACTCATCCGGTTACACTGTCATCTCAATGTCATCTCCCGTGACCTTCGCAACATTTCGAAATCCCGTGCACATCCCATGTGGAATTCGTGCACCCTCAATATAAATTAACACATCTTTTATTAATTAATAAATTTATTTTTAAAAATACCGCTTTAACTCAAAGACAATCATTTGTAAATAATTTGTGAAAAAGTGGTGTTCATAATATATCTGAACTTTATAAGATAACACATATTCCCAAGTCTACTCTATACAAATATGTCAAAAAACTTTCAACTTCGGCTTCCCTTAAACCCAAACCTCATCCAGGAAGATCAAAAAACTTACTGCAGAAAAACGAATACACCTAGGAAAGTTCAAAAAAATGTGCAAGCAGATTACTCGCATTCTAACCAAACCTATCCAAATCTTAATATTGCTCCAAGAACAGTTCGTGAGAACCTTTTTAATCTTGACTATCATGTTTGTATACCAATTTCAGTACCAATGTTAACAGATATTGCAAAAAGATGTCGAGTTGAATGGACAAAATCTCATCTTAATAAAAATTGGAAAACAGTTGTTTTTTCTGATAATAAAGTGAGACAAGAAAGCCACAGTGTGCAATTGTTCATGAATGGGGTGCATTTTGTGCATGCGGAACAGTTGGATTCCATTGTTTTACTCAAAATATGAATGAGAAGTTTTTAGGAAATCCAAATGCAACAAACTTGCTTGGAAAATCATGGATCTTCCAACAGGATAATGATTCAAAACATACAGCCAAGTTAACAAAGGAACTTCTCAAAGAAAAATGTCCTAAAGTTCTTGATTGGCCTTCCTATTCTTCTGACCTAAATCCTATAGAAAATTTGTGGGCAATAATGAAGAAAAGGGTAAATCAACATATTATACAAAAAAAAATATATCTTATCAAATTTATGTGCAGTTATGAAAAATCGTTTAGAAGCTGTTATTGAAAAAGAGGGTCAGATAATTGACCATTGAAGATTTATTTTTATTAATTTATATTATTATTTACATGTAAATAAAATTTCATATAAAATAAATTAAAATTGACTGAAAAATAAAAAATTTAAAATTATCATTACTTTCTGCCACTACTGTAAATTTTAATTATCATAATTAATTTCAAAATAATCAAAAATAATGAAAATAATAAAAATAATCCAGTAAATTGATTGCCATTGAAATAGAAAGTTGGATAAGACCAGTGGTATTGTGGCAGAACAAATTGAATATTAATCAAAGTGTCATGAAGGATGATAAATTGTGGTACTAAAATGAACATTTAAATGACTTATCATCCTAGATGATAATTTGTATAGCCATCCGAAATGTTATGCCAAAGGATGAAAGATGACACACAAAGATAAAAGATGAAGGATGAAAGATGATGCACAAGGATAAAGGATGAAGTACAGAGATGAAGGATGAAATGTAAACAAAAGAGAAAGTATAAATATGATTGTTGTTGGGAGTAGTTTTGAGAGATTAATAAAATAGTCTAGAAATTAATAGCTTTAAATAGAAAGGTAAACTTCCTTTAGGGACAGTAAAATAGACATTATAAATTGCAATATTTCTGTCATTGAATGATACTTTACTTTTAACATTTATATTTTATATTTTAATAAACTTATCTTTTGTGTTGTAATATTGCGAAATATTATTAAATATTGTTTGATACTGCGTTAATTGCTTTATTCATTGTGCCTTTAGATTATTTTGAGTGTTATTATGATATTATTTATTATAATTTTATTATCTGTTTCGAGCTAGGTAAGTTTAGATTGACTGATTGCTTGACTTACTGGTAGATAGAGCATATTATTATTAAGTTTGCTTGATACAAACTTTGAGACTGATTCGCGAAGTACTCTGCACATTTGTGACAGTGTCTGATCATCTAAAGTCTCAAGGATATTACTCCAACTTGATGAGAATCCAAGTCCATGTATAATTTCATGTAATATAACTGTGTAAAAATCACTTTGATTAGGTTTGATTGCTACGTTATCGGTTCTAAACTACCAACCTTGGCCTATATATATAATCAATATTGTGAATATTCTTTTGATATTTTGATAATATCATTTGATTATTACCTGAATTAAATCGTGCATTGGTATTGTAAGCATTATATTCAGGATGTGGGTTTAAGCAAAATTGGTTTACACGAGCTTGAGGATAGAGCCTTTTGATCTTATCGTCTGAGGTCAGTGGTGATAATTAATGTCTTTCACAAATTCCGTAAAGAAAATCATCATTAAATAAAAATTTGCGGACTATATTTATTAATTAATGTAGATTAAAAATTTCTCAGCTGGGCAAATATAGAAAAGAATTTATATAAAATAAAGCGCATTGTTACATATCACAAATTTTTTATAGCATATAAAAATATTAAATGCGTTTTTTTTGTGCCACTTCTATATAACAAAAATTTTTATTATTTACAAAAATAGGTCATTAAAATATAATAAAGTTTATTAAAAAAAATTAAGTTTTAAATAATTTTTTTTATTATATGTAAATGTATATTAAGGTTAAAAAAATATGAACAAACTGGTAATACCAAAAATAAGAAAGATTCAGTCTTCTCCATAAGTTAAATGAACGTAATGATGGATGTCAAATTATACGAAAAAAGAAGTCCCAACTACAGTTTCTCACTCAAAATTGTAGATAATATTTAAGTCCAAGTATTGTCCGTTAGACTCTCAGAATAGCAAGAGTAAAACGGAAAAAATCATTACTTTCAAAAACGTTTAGAATTTGCAGAGAAATATAAAGACTGGACAATAAATGTTTGGAACTAGGTAACTTGGTCTAATGAATCTAAATTTCAAATCTTGGGCCGGATAGGCGTGAATTCTGCTGGAAAAAAAAAAGAACCTTAAATGACCATCAAATTAAACAAATTTGGTGGTGACAGTATTTTTGTTTCACATATAAGGGTATAAGTTATTTATGTAAAATAAACTGTGGATAGAACTTTATTGCAAAATATTGGATGCCGAATTTATGCAAACACACGATTTGATAGTTTAGATTCCATAAGAATTATTTTTCAACTGGATAATAGCCCCAAGCATACTGCGAAATGTACAAAAAAAATGGTTTATTGATAATAAAATAAATGGCCACCTTCTGATTTAAATCCGACAGAACTTCCATGGATAGAAGGCTTAGAAAACTGAAATTAAATAAAGATAAAGAAATACTTTGGGAATAGATAGAAATCCGGAAAGAAGATCCATTAAAAATAAGTTTGAAATTAATTAATATTTTCTTGGAATGGTTAGATTTCTATTCTAATAATCTAATGATGCCAAAATAATTCGACAAGGTTCAATTCGATTAATTATTTAATGATTTATATATTTATTATTTTATTAAATTTATTTTTTTATTTAAAAGAATTTATTTACAAGTGAGCTGACCCTTACTGCATCTTATTTATTTATTGGTAGATTTTCTATTTTATAAATTTTTTTAATTATTGATTTTTCAACTTTAAATATTTAAATGCTTTCTGAAATATCTAATAATTGATGATATAATTTTTATGATAATAAATGAATACATTATAAAGTTTTTTATTATTTATTATAATAGATAATAAATAGTTTGGAGATTTTTTGATGAAAATCGCTCCTTTTCGGGAAAAAGGAAATGGTACAAGTGTTATCGCGGTCTGCGCAGAACAATATGAAAAGTTACGCAAATCAGTCTCAATAAACTCAAGATAATCGCACGACAATTCAATGTTTAACTAACGCACTTCTCTTGTGCACAATTTCACGAAGCAGGCAATCAGTCGATCTAAACCTGCTTACTAACACTCTTAAGCAATGCAATTTCGTGTAATATCTGAAGGTTCTATGAGCAAGTGGAGTAAAAGTACCTTTATTACTGCTTGCACACTACCAAAATTGATAGACCTTTTTAGAGTAGCTTTTCAGAGAAATGAAAGTAGTTTATTAAAAGTATTTATAAAGATTTATTACAAAAGTATAACAATAGAGATATATTACTGCTTTGGCGTATCTTATCCCTATTGCTATGCAAAAGTTTATTTTATTACAAGAAATATTTTTAGAATTATTGAGTCACTATGAACTCATTTATCACTAAAATTAACTATTGCGAAGAAATTATTTATTATTTTTATTATCAATCAAAAGAAAAGTTTATTACAAAGGAAAATAAAAGAAAAAGAAATATTTTGGAACTATTTTTATTACTATTATTAATCAATTAAAATTGTAAGAAATTGTTAGAATCTTTTGTATATAATGAATAAAAAAAAATGTTTTTCGCCCAAAAGGAATCTCTCGTTCTTTTCTCCAACCGCAGTTTCTTTTATAAATTTTCTATTGTTTACCTTCATCTTCCATCATCCATAAACACGTTCCTGTGTTAGGCGAAAAATAAAATCTCATCCAAGATGAAGGATGATGTACGAGGATATTTCATCCAAATAGTGACACATATCATCCTCTCTCATCCCTCGTGACATTGGTTACCTTCATGCCACCTCAGTGTCATCAAGCCTAAAAGTTATGAGATGCACTTGTGGATGATCAATTTATTCCTTTGATAATCACCTTTTGTTTTTGAGATTTTGTGATACTTTGCGATATTGTGGCAAAGCAAATTGGTAATCAGGTGAAATGTCACGGGGGATGATATTTTGTGACACTAAATGAACTTTCAGGTGATTGTCATCTTTGTACGAGGATGAAGAATATCATACGAGGATAAAGGATGATGCACAAAGGATGAAAGATGAAGTACAAAGATGAAGTGTAAACAAAAGAGAAAGTATAAATACAACTGTTGTCAGGAGTAAGTTTCAGTAGTGAATTGACAGTGAATTACAGTTCGGTTAATTTAATTAATAATTAGAAATAATTCAGAATAATTCGAAATACTTTAATAAATATTAAATAGAAAAGTAAACTTCCTTCAGGAACAGGAAAGATATGTCACACTGTAATATTTCTGTTGTTGAATGATACTTTACTTTTAAAAACTTTATATTTTATATTTTAATAAACTTATACTTTGTGTCGTAATATTGCGAAATACTATTAAATATTGTTTGATACTGCATTACTACTTTTACTCCACCTTACTCACTGTGCCTTCATGATTAATATTTGATTATTATTATTATTTATTATATATTTATTATCTGTTTCGAGATAGGCAAGTTTAGATCGATTGATTGCTTGACCTACTGGCAGATAGAGTGTATTATTATTTGTTTGTGTGATGCAAACTGAGAGACTGATTTGAGAAATTGTTCGAAATACTCTGCACTCCTGTGACAATATCTTTGATGTTTATTTTTTGAAAGCTAAAAAAAACTTCGAAACAATTATTTTGTTATTTGATTAAATATTTTTGATTAGTTTTTTAATTATCTCATTTTAATTAAAAAACCAATTTGGATAATAAAATAAAAAATAATTGTTTTTTTATTTTCACTCTTCATAAAATTTTTAATAAAATCTCATTGGCATAAATAAATTTAATAAATAGATTTTAACTTGAAAATATTTTCAAAGTAAAAATAAAAACAATTTTACACTGTTATATCCCAAGATGTTCAAAATATTAATACTTATTATTATTAAAAAGTTATGTATTTGCTCTATGAAATAAAAAAAATGAATTAATGTATCTTTATTATAATAATACAAATTTTTAATAATTGTTTATATAATAAATACTAGTCAAATGGAAAAAAATAGGACAGTTTTATCATGAATAGGATTCTGATTGATGGCTAAATTTGCTAAGATTTATTAAGTATAGGCAGTCGATTTTTTCTGATTTATAAATAGGAATTTCCAATTTATGAATTTTCACAAATAGGATGTCCGATTTATGCATATTTGCACCATCAATAAGATTCCAATTTTTGTTCATTTGACTAGTGAAAGGTGTGTTATGTAATCAAGTGTATAAGTAGGGCATTTTTTTTATGCTGATTGTGTTATATAATATTATACTACTATATTTTCTTTGTTTTATATAAAAATAAAAAACTAAAATAAATTTTTATTTTTGTGTTATTGAAAATATAATTGTTTAATTTATATAATTTATTTATTTATTGATTGATTGAATATTAATTTATTATTTATATTTTTTATAGTTAAGTTATGAGTTTGAATGTTTAGGAGAAATTATTATTTTTTTAATATTACAGTTGGGATAAATGTCTGATTCAACAATGAGCGTGATGAATTCTTTGAAAGCTTACAAAAAAGTATGTAAAATAACATCTAATAATAATTATTATTACTATGACATTTTTAATATATAATTTTTTAATTTATTTATAATTAACGTTTTATATTTTTTATTTTTTATTTATTATTGGTTTATAGTTGAATCTGCTGACGAAGTATATAAATTACTTTCACATAAAGTATCTCGCCTACAAGAATTATATGTTTAATGTGTCAAGATTTATCGATGGATGTTGGAAAGACGTGCCTTAATCGAGGTAAAATTATTATTCATATTGATTTATTGATTTCCACGTTACATTAAATTTATTCTTTATATTAACATCCATTATTCACCGAAAATGATCGAATTCGAAAAAAAAGGAATCCGACCCACGTCCTTTTTTCAAAGTTCATTCTAGCTATTGAAAGAAGAAAATGAAGAAAATCTTGTTATATTGAGGGTGCACGAATTCCACATGAGATATGCACGGGATTTCGAAATGTTGCGAAGGTCACGGGAGATGACATTAAAATGACAGTGTAACCGGATGAGTGTGTTACCATCTAGATGACAGATTATTCATCTTTGTACGAAGTATTTCATCCTTATGTGTCATCCTTAAAAATAGAAAAGAACGTGTTTAGACGCGACAACACAGGATAAAGGAAAATAAGTTCGAAAGTGTATAAAATAGACTGGTAATTTAGGATGTGAAAAGGATCAGCTCATTTTTACGATTTTTATAATTTTAATTTTCTTTTGGTACATTTCGAATAATTACGAAAATCTTTTACCTAATTTGTAATAAAATAATAAATAATCTTTTGGTACGCATTTTATAATAAAAGTAAATAATAAAGATAGAAACATATTGTTTTGATTTAGTAGCAGAGATAAGACACACCAAAGTAGTGATATATTTTTGTTGTTACATCTTTGCAATAAGTTTAAAAGTTTTGATATACACCGCAATAATTTGATACGTTTTTAATATTTTTATTTCGTGATAACGGTAATATTGGTGAGAAACGGTTAACAGCCCGTAATACCTCTATTACTAATTTTGTAATTTCTTGAATAAAGTACTGAATAAAGTCTGAAGCTAAGATTCGGAAGTTTGCGTAGTGAGCTGTAAAAAGATACTTTTACTCCACTTACTCACGTACCTTCAGATCGCACCTGTGTGTACTGTGTTAAGAGTTTATTTTATATATCTATTCATTGCGAGTAGGCAAGTGACTGCTTGATCCTACTGGCGGATAGTGGGCGTTACGAAATATTGCGTACAAGAGTACGTTGAGTTAGTACGAAAAGGGGTGTGACGAGAGTTCGATTTAGTGGGACTGATTGACGTAACTTTACTCCTTGTTCTGGGCAGACCGCCACAGATTTTGGTGCCTCCTGTGAGGTTTGGCATAAAGTATTCTTAAGAAAAGTAGTGTTTCACAGATTTACGAGAATTTTGATAAATATAGTTAGAGTTTATATTGTTTGAGATATCCCCTTTAAAAATCCAAAAGATTATTCCTGCCAAAAGAAAGCGTAACAATACGAAATATTCCTAAAATCGACAGAAATTTCCGTTCCCAACAAGATTTTTGAGTACAAAACAGTCGTTAATATAATAAAGTTCTTACAAATCAAACGATCAACGACGAAGACAAACGTCTTGAAATTTGTGTAACAAGACAACAAGAATCCGTATCCCTACGAAACAATAGCCACCGTGACGAATAAAAGAATAACTAGAGAAATGAGTCGCAGCACCGAAGAAAGTGGAACCAACGCTTTAATAAAGGGATTACAAGACGCCTTTCGTATCAGAAATGATGCGAAGATGCCGACGTTTGGAGGAGGAAATCGAGACCCTATGGAATGGTTGGAGGAATTCAACAGATCTGCTAGGATAAACCAGTATACTAGCGAATATAAACTTCAAGTCGTCGCTGGATACTTACAAGGTGCAGCAGGACTATGGTTCAGCGAAGTACAAGAGGGACAAAACCCCATTACGCATTGGAGCGACAGAAACCGAGTATCGTTCGAAGCCTCATTTTTAGCCACTTTCAAGACCACTGTGTTGATAAATCAATAGAGGTTCGAACTATCAATGAAAATACAGAAAGTGAACGAAACAGTGGAGCAGTACGCTAATGATGTCAAGAAACTGATCAGACGTATTGACAGCGAGAACAGATGGAGCGAGGACGAAAAGGTCTGGCAGTTCCTAAAAGGATTACGAAAGGATATTGCCTACCAAGTGCGACCCCTTATCCTGTCCCAAGAAAATCCTTCTTTAAAAGCAGCAATCAGAATTGCGAAACAGTTCGAAAAGAATGCGCAAACATACCCTGAAGCCACGGTCAGGTATGGTGCTACTGCCTACGTAAACCCCCAGGGATTCACGCCAAGTCGCGACCAGGACCAAAATAGAGAAGACGTAATAGAGCGCATTGTACAGAAGGCACTTGCGCCAATCGTCGAAAAGTTACAGAGAATTACGGAAAGGGATGAGAGACCTACACATACATCCTACAGAAGGCTGAACTACAACAACGATATTAGAGGACAGAACACATAGAACCGTAACAATAATGCCAATGACCCATTTCGCTGCTTTTTCTGCGGATAAGCAGGACACATAGCGAGAATGTGCCCTACAAAGTAAGGAAACCCGGGAAATCCCGCTACACTTCCGCCTCGAGAACCAGCTAGAGCGGTTCAGCCCCAAGCCAATGTCGCGATGAATCAATCCGTAAACCAAATACTGTTAAATGGCGCAAATGGCAACACATTCGTGACCCAACAAGAAGAAGTCAAGCAGCCCGCTGCTACCACATGGGAAACAGCACGGCATTTAAACTATTAAGCGCACCTCCGGAGGGTGAGAGTGCAAGTGAAACAAACCCCTTATTAAAAACCAGCACAAATAATGCGAATGTAGCGGAAGAATCTGCGAACAAACAAACAACCCAGCCTATTGCCAAGAGGTTACGCTCAGGAAAGGGTAAAGAAATATCCGAAGGATCACGACAAAAGAAGAAAAGAAAAGCACCTTCTCCGCAACAACCATACATGACACAAGCTGCCCCACCATATTCCATTGTCTCTGACCTACTGAATACGAGAGCTAACATTACTTTAGGGCAGATCATGGCAATGCCACCTTTCCGAAATGATGTACGGAAAGCTTTGGCACCCAAACATACAAAATTAGCGAAAATTGCCAACCATACGAAAATAGAAGGAAATACACCTATGATGTACAAGGCCCAGATTGCAGGATGGAAGGTCGAAGTAATACTTGATAGCGGCTCTTCCATCAGTATTGTCTCAAAGAGTTTCATGGAGTCATTAGGACGAAGAGTAGAGAAGTCTTCCGAAAGAAGGATTACGAGTATACATGGCGAAAAACGCTCTAGTTTGGGAATTGTAACCCAAGTTCCTGTAAGAATAGGAAGTATAATTGTAGCAGTAGATATGGAAGTTATCGACGCATCCGGATACTCTCTAGTACTTGGCACTGACTGGCTGAGAAGAGCGGGTGCAATTATTGATTATTAACATTGCAGGTTGACGTTAAAAGACGGAAAAGGAGCAATTAGTATCCCTTGCCAGAATACCAATGAAGTGCCGCCGGATAGCAACGATGAGAGCGATAGCGAAAGTGATGAGGAGAACAATGAGAGTAGTGAAGATTCAGACGAGGAAACCGATGACAATGAGGCAAACTTTGTAGGCCTCTCATATAATCTGCCTCAGCAAGGGACCAGTGTGAAGTACAAGATTACCTCCGAAGGAATACGTACAAATTCGGAGTACACCACTTGGAAGACCTATGATTATCTAACGTACTGTTTCGACGTTGTCAGAAAGAAGAAGAAACATAAACAAGGACGATGAAGTGTTACGGGACCAAAATCATCCTGTTGGTGTGAAAAATATCTTGAAACTAGGGAGGACAAATGCGAAACGTGCGAAGAACAATTACGAGAGTGGGAAGCTATTTCAATACTACTGCAAAATGAAATACAAGACATACGTTGTAACCTGACGCAAGGAGGAGCAGAGATGCTCGAGGAAAACCAGTACAAACCTTTAATTGCGAAGATTATCGGAGAATTCCCGAACTTAGCAGCAAGTGACCTCTCTCAGTTAGAGAAGACTGGCGTCTACCAACATACAATAGATGTAGGAACTGTGAAACCTATCAAGTTGCATCCCTACCGAACTTCACTCCCGACACTTGAATTTCTTGAAGGAGGAAATAGAGCGCATGTTGACGAACGGGTTAATCAAAAAGTCATTTAGCCCCTGGTCTGCACCCACAGTAGTGGTTAGCAAGAAGAATGGGAAGTTCAGGCTTTGCATTGATTACAGAAAGCTGAACGCTGTTACGAAACCTGACGCCTACCCAGTCCCGCGAATAGCTGATATGCTAGATGCTTTAGGACATTCCGCTTTCTTTTCTACCTTGGACCTAGCATCAGGGTTNATATAATCTGCCTCAGCAAGGGACCAGTGTGAAGTACAAGATTACCTCCGAAGGAATACGTACAAATTCGGAGTACACCACTTGGAAGACCTATGATTATCTAACGTACTGTTTCGACGTTGTCAGAAAGAAGAAGAAACATAAACAAGGACGATGAAGTGTTACGGGACCAAAATCATCCTGTTGGTGTGAAAAATATCTTGAAACTAGGGAGGACAAATGCGAAACGTGCGAAGAACAATTACGAGAGTGGGAAGCTATTTCAATACTACTGCAAAATGAAATACAAGACATACGTTGTAACCTGACGCAAGGAGGAGCAGAGATGCTCGAGGAAAACCAGTACAAACCTTTAATTGCGAAGATTATCGGAGAATTCCCGAACTTAGCAGCAAGTGACCTCTCTCAGTTAGAGAAGACTGGCGTCTACCAACATACAATAGATGTAGGAACTGTGAAACCTATCAAGTTGCATCCCTACCGAACTTCACTCCCGACACTTGAATTTCTTGAAGGAGGAAATAGAGCGCATGTTGACGAACGGGTTAATCAAAAAGTCATTTAGCCCCTGGTCTGCACCCACAGTAGTGGTTAGCAAGAAGAATGGGAAGTTCAGGCTTTGCATTGATTACAGAAAGCTGAACGCTGTTACGAAACCTGACGCCTACCCAGTCCCGCGAATAGCTGATATGCTAGATGCTTTAGGACATTCCGCTTTCTTCTCCACTTTGGACCTAGCATCGGGGTTTTGGCAAGTGGAAGTAGCAGCGAAGGATCGCGAAAAGACCGCTTTCACTACCCCATTTGAAATATATGAGTTCTTAGTAATGCCGTTTGGACTCATCAACGCTCCCGCAACGTTCCAGAGAGTAATGGATAGAGTTTTCCACGAAGTTGCGTGGAAGTTCGTACTTGTGTATATAGACGATATTATCATCTACTCGAAAACTCGCGAAGAACATGAAGAGCATTTAAAAGTTGTTTTTACCCTTTTAATGAATACAGGTTTAAAGATAAATCTGGAGAAGTGCGACTTCTTCCGAACGAGACTAGCATTTTTAGGCCACATCATAATAATCAAAGGGATAGCTCCTGATCCGGCAAAGATCGAGAAAGTGAAGAGTTATCCTGTCTCAAGAGACAAAACGAATGTCCGAGCCTTCCTGGGACTTGCGTCCTACTATAGAAGATTTGTGAGAGAATTCTCTACTGTCGCGAAACTGTTACATAACCTTACGAAAAGGGACGTCGTGTTCGAATGGAAGCATGAATACCAATCCGCGTTCGACTTGCTAAAGGGTCGTCTAACTTCGGCACCTATAATGACGTACCCTGATTTCACGAAACAATTTATACTCGCTACCGATGCATCTGACTGTGGTATTGGAGCTGTGCTCTCACAGAAGGATACGGAGAATCACGAACACCCCGTTGCTTATGCTAGCCGACTGCTGTCCAGTACCGAACAAAACTATACTGTCGTTGAAAGAGAGTGCCTCGCTGCCATTTGGGCTGTACGACATTTCAGGCATTATTTGCATGGTCCCAAGTTTGATTTGTACACTGACAACCTAGCCCTCACATGGTTGAAGAATCGTCCGCAACTGAAAGGAAGGATTGCCCGCTGGATCTTTGAACTATCTGAGTACGATTACAAAATAATTCATAAACAAGGGCATCTTAACACCAACGCAGACACTTTATCCCGGATCCAGTACTAAAATTAAGAGAAGAAACCCGGAAACTCAGATAAATAGAAGAGGACTTACGAAACCTTTCGAAAATGGATATGGGAATTTACAATCAAATAACCGAGTACCTAATCAATCCTGAACTGGACAAGCGAGCAACGACGACAATTACGACAGCAAGCGAATCACTATATCGTANAGATCGAGAAAGTGAAGAGTTATCCTGTCTCAAGAGACAAAACGAATGTCCGAGCCTTCCTGGGACTTGCGTCCTACTATAGAAGATTTGTGAGAGAATTCTCTACTGTCGCGAAACTGTTACATAACCTTACGAAAAGGGACGTCGTGTTCGAATGGAAGCATGAATACCAATCCGCGTTCGACTTGCTAAAGGGTCGTCTAACTTCGGCACCTATAATGACGTACCCTGATTTCACGAAACAATTTATACTCGCTACCGATGCATCTGACTGTGGTATTGGAGCTGTGCTCTCACAGAAGGATACGGAGAATCACGAACACCCCGTTGCTTATGCTAGCCGACTGCTGTCCAGTACCGAACAAAACTATACTGTCGTTGAAAGAGAGTGCCTCGCTGCCATTTGGGCTGTACGACATTTCAGGCATTATTTGCATGGTCCCAAGTTTGATTTGTACACTGACAACCTAGCCCTCACATGGTTGAAGAATCGTCCGCAACTGAAAGGAAGGATTGCCCGCTGGATCTTTGAACTATCTGAGTACGATTACAAAATAATTCATAAACAAGGGCATCTTAACACCAACGCAGACACTTTATCCCGGATCCAGTACTAAAATTAAGAGAAGAAACCCGGAAACTCAGATAAATAGAAGAGGACTTACGAAACCTTTCGAAAATGGATATGGGAATTTACAATCAAATAACCGAGTACCTAATCAATCCTGAACTGGACAAGCGAGCAACGACGACAATTACGACAGCAAGCGAATCACTATATCGTACAAGACAATTTATTATTCAAACGTAATAAGGATGATAGCCCATTACGGGTAATATTGAAGAGCGACGTAACAAAATTGCTACATAATATGTATAGTGTGCCAAATGCGGGACATTTCGGCGTAAAAGCAACAATCGGTAGAATGAGAAAGCGATATTTCTGGTCTACCATAGGCATAGATGTGAAGAACTACATAGAATCCTGTGACGCGTGCCAACGACAGGGTAAACCGACGAGAACCGAAGAAATGCGACCCATTAAAGTAGGGCAAGCATTCGACCAACTAGGAATAGACATTGTGGGACCTTTGAAACTAACGTCCACAAAGAAAAGATACATAATAATAACTACGGACTATTTCACAAAATGGCCGGAAGCCAGAGCAATAGAAAAGGCAGATGCGATGACCGTCACATGGTTCCTATACGATGAAATAATATGCCGTCACGGATGTCCGCGAGAGATACTGTCAGATAGAGGAGCAGTATTCGTCAGCCAAGTAGTAGCGAACCTAGTAGAGATAATGGGATCTCATCATAGACTTACGTCTGCATACCATCCTCAGAGCAATGGTTTGACAGAGCGGTATAATCAGACCTTATGTAGGGCTCTGGAAAAGTGCGTACAAGAAACAGCGTACGATTGGGATGTGTTAATACCTCCGGCACTTTTCGCATATCGGACCATTAGGAATAGGACGACAAAGTACGAACCCTTTTACCTACTCTATGGTTGCGCGCCTACACTGCCCATAGAGCTCGATATAGTAACATGGCCAGCCACGGAAATTAGCGAAAGACAGTACGAGGACCTAATCAATAGAAGAATTAGTGAGATGGTAGGAGTATTTGTAGACAACAAGATCAAAGCGTCCAAGAACATAAAAGATGCCTAAGCACGACAAAAGAGGGCTTATGATAAAAGAACCCGTATTATGACGTACAAAAACAACAATATGGTACTAGAATATCGATCAGATTTACAAAATGTTCATGGCGACAAGTTTCGGAACAAATGGACAGGATCCTATTTTATTCATCAAGTTTTGGAAAATGGGTCATACATATTGAGGACTAGCAACAGAGAAGTATTGAACCACCGACCTGTACACAGAAATCGCCTAAGGTCTTACAAACAAAGGGGTTTTATCTCACGTGAGATAACAGAGAACAATAGCCGTGCATGAAAGACAAGGATAAAATGTGACATTTCCCGAAACACGACTAAAAACATTTAACATGACCCACCTACAAATCTCCAAAAGCTTTTGTGAACGAGTTAACAGATTACGCGAAGAGTTATTAGAACTATCGAGAGGCGCACAGCTTATATTAGATGATACAGGGGCATATCTGGTAACGGAAGGTTACGCAATAAACCTGGGAGGACCCACGAGTGATGAAGTGGTGTAGCGAGAGAACGACATGTTACTCCTATATGTCTTGGACACAATAACCGCACCCGAAGAAGTACACGACCTTACGGAAGCAGTGTTTGATCACGATATAGCCGGGTTGCTCTCTGTAGCCACAGATCCAGATAATCCTAACGGACAACGGGTAAACGCTTATAGAAGGCTCGGAGAGTATATTTCTACTTTTCAAAAAATCCGTACGGCTACGTCGATAAAACACGAGTTGCAAGGGTATTCCCATCAGAACGGATCACGGACATACCAGATAGCGCAAAGGTTAAGATCTCTCGCACAAGCAGTTGGAATGCTGCGACCAAAGAATCTCCAACTGGTCACACCTGACTGGATCTACAAGCTTCCGAAACAGGAGTACGAAAGATTACTGAAAATGTGCGGCGAAATGCATCTGCAGTTAATGAACGATTTATGGGGTATGAGTGTGGGGTCGCAGGAGCTCCCCCTTGAAGGAGGAAATGTTTGAGGGTGCACGAATTTCACATGAGATGTGCACGGGATTTCGAAATGTTGCGAAGGTCACGGGAGATGACATTAAGATGACAGTGTAACCGGATGAGTATGTTACCATCTAGATGATAGATTATTCATCTTTGTACGAAGTATTTCATCCTTGTGTGTCATCCTTAAAAATAGAAAAGAACGTGTTTAGATGCGACAACACAGGATGAAGGAAAATAAGTTCGAAAGTGTATAAAATAGACTGGTAATTTAGGATGTGAAAAGGATCAGCTCATTTTTACGATTTTTATAATTTTAATTTTCTTTTGGTACATTTCGAATAATTACGAAAATCTTTCACCTAATTTGTAATAAAATAATAAATAATCTTTTGGTACGCATTTTATAATAAAAGTAAATAATAAAGATAGAAACATATTGTTTTGATTTAGCAGCAGAGATAAGACATGCCAAAGCAGTGATATATTTTTGTTGTTACATCTTTGCAATAAGTTTAAAAGTTTCGATATACACCGCAATAATTTGATACGTTTTTAATATTTTTATTTCGTGATAACGGTAAGCCCGTAATACCTCTATTATTAATTTTGTAATTTCTTGAATAAAGTTACTGAATAAAGTCTGAAGCTAAGATTCGGAAGTTTGCGTAGTGAGCTGTAAAAAAATACTTTTACTCCACTTACTCACGTACCTTCAGATCGCACCTGTGTGTACTGTGTTAAGAGTTTATTTTATATATCTATTCGTTGCGAGTAGGCAAGTGACTGCTTGATCCTATTGGCGGATAGTGGGCGTTACGAAATATTGCGTACAAGAGTACGTTGAGTTAGTACGAAAAGGGGTGTGACGAGAGTTCGATTTAGTAGGACTGATTGACGTAACTTTACTCCTTGTTCTGGGCAGACTGCCACAATATAGATTATATTTATTTGATAAAAAAAATGATTTTACCAAAAGTGATCGGCATATATAAAAATTCACAACTCTTATGATCCCTGACATCTGACATATACCTGCCGCCCAAATTCAAAATCCAAATGCCGAAATCCCAAATCCCAAATCCCAAATCTCAAATTACTAATTGCCGAAATCCCAAATCCCAAATTATGCCAAATCCCAAATCCCAAATACTATGAAAATTGAATTTTGGCAGCCGAAATGCCGAAATAATTTGGGATTTGGGCAACACGTATAATCTGACATGATGAATAAAGTTTTCTAACACCGAGTAATCGTCAAAATATCTTTATACATTATCATGAGTGATTGAGCATATCAGGCTTATCTCTTGAGGCGTGATGTCATTTTTTATCAACGCTCTTAGCACATGACAAGCGCCAAACTTGTTATAAAAAAGCGCCTGTATTGTAATTTATATTATGAGAGCACGAAACACTAATTTGGTGAGTTGCATCATATGGCAGAATAAATTCACCTTTTCCGAATTATAAGTGACGGTAAATAAAGCGTCAAATTTCAACAAGCAAGAATACACAAAAAATATATGGCCTTGATTATCCCGTATCGTGGTGAACGGGTATTGAGAGAGAACATCAGAAAATTGGACAGAGTAATTTTCAATCCGCGGTAAGACACTGGCAAACTTGATAAACGCAAAACTTTTCACAGTAATCTTAAATCTAATTTTTTTATTTCCAGGCCGAAGAGGACTAAGGAACGTAAAAGAAGAGGAGTTAGATGAATATATCGTGATCGTGTTTTCGGGATTTGAAGAATCGACGATTAGACATATATATCATACTCGAGACAATGTTCGTAATGAGGCGCCTAGAAGAGAGAATTATCCTACTGAAAAAGAATTTTTGAGAGCCCAATCAGGTAAACATTGACAATTTAAAAATGACTTTAATGAGTGTGACTTTGACTTAACAAATAACTCTATCAAGATTTTAGAGTATTCGTTTCTTCGGTGACTTTAATCCTCTTTAAACTCAACGAATAGTTCACTGAACTTTTTGAAAAGATATTGGATTTCCTCAAAGAATTGTGGACTTCGATCAAAAATCACATGCAGAACATAGCTGAAAAGTATGTTAAAGCATTTATTATTGTAGTTTGTCTCTTCCATTGTCTAATCGATTCTTTCCATTTTTTTGTCAGTATCAATGAATTTGTGAAGAAAGTTAATGACATGATTGCGGACCTTAACAAATCCCTCTTCAATGATAATTAAACAGCTGTTTTACTCAATTCGGTTTTTTTTTTCATTAAACATTTTGTACTCTAAAATTTATTATTATTCATCGATTTTTAAAATAGGTTCGTCTTAGTATATTCATTAATGTTCATTCTTTGTATATTGCTTCCTGCTATGGCTTGATTCTATTTATTTTTGATCTTGAAGTTATAAAACTAGATCGTGATAAGAAAATATTTTTTCTCGCTTGTTTTAATAAATTTATTTAATAAAATTATTCTTCATTCACTGATTTCGGTAACTTATAAAAAAGTACACAATTTACAACAAATATCGCAATTAGATCTTATCATGGAACCATCATCTTAAAAAAAAAAAAAGAGAAAAATCAGGTGGTATTAAAAAAATAAAGATTTTACCATCATCAGGAAATTTAATAAGTGTGTAATATTACTTCATATGATTTTCCTGATATTATCAATTCCTTTAATATATTTGTGAACATTCCCAAGTAAGAACGTAATAAATCCAAAAGAATCTACCTTATTTATCTGAAATTTGAGTCCAACTGTAAGAAAATATGTACTATCAATAAATAATAATAAATTAATTGATTAATAACTTACAATCTAATTTAGGATCAATAAATATTAAATTTTTAAATTGTATAAACTAAAAATTCGAGCTAATAATGTTCCCCTGACCCTGAACCCTTGCTATATTATAAAATTAACTTTGCTATTACTTATAAATCATTTATTTATAGCAAAAAACTNATATTCATTAATGTTCATTCTTTGTATATTGCTTCCTGCTATGGCTTGATTCTATTTATTTTTGATCTTGAAGTTATAAAACTAGATCGTGATAAGAAAATATTTTTTCTCGCTTGTTTTAATAAATTTATTTAATAAAATTATTCTTCATTCACTGATTTCGGTAACTTATAAAAAAGTACACAATTTACAACAAATATCGCAATTAGATCTTATCATGGAACCATCATCTTAAAAAAAAAAAAAGAGAAAAATCAGGTGGTATTAAAAAAATAAAGATTTTACCATCATCAGGAAATTTAATAAGTGTGTAATATTACTTCATATGATTTTCCTGATATTATCAATTCCTTTAATATATTTGTGAACATTCCCAAGTAAGAACGTAATAAATCCAAAAGAATCTACCTTATTTATCTGAAATTTGAGTCCAACTGTAAGAAAATATGTACTATCAATAAATAATAATAAATTAATTGATTAATAACTTACAATCTAATTTAGGATCAATAAATATTAAATTTTTAAATTGTATAAACTAAAAATTCGAGCTAATAATGTTCCCCTGACCCTGAACCCTTGCTATATTATAAAATTAACTTTGCTATTACTTATAAATCATTTATTTATAGCAAAAAACTGATATTTAGCTTTAACTTATTATTTTCAATTATTAATAGGTATAAAAACCAATATCAATAAGTTTGATAGAGCGAAAATAAAAGTTAAATACCAAATACAGAATCTTTTATTATCATTTTTTATTTAGATAAATTCCTTTTCTAGATTTAGAACATTTATCATTTTTGTTATCGAATCGTGAGTGACTAATTTAAAAAATAAATAAATAATCTTGATCTCTCCAATATATTTTTTTTATTTTTATGGATTATGGTGGCATGAAACAAATAAAAAAATTTATTGAAAAGATCAAGATTATTAATTTATTTTTTTTAATTATTTTTTGTTTAATCAGAAGATGTCGATTTAATAATAAAAATAAAAAATTATTTAAAAGATCAAGATTATTTATTTATTTTTTTTAATTAGCTTTCTCGAATTAAGAGATGTTGACTAATTAAAAAATATATCATTAAAAAGTGAAATGGTGATTCATGAGTAAACTAATACAATTAATAAACCAACTTCTAAAAATTTTCAATTTAAAAACATTCGCATCATGAGAATATTGAGAATCACGAGAAAAATAGATGGTAAAGTGTTAAATCGACCTAATTTGTTATTTAGTTTTTATTTTATACTTTTTTCATTTAATTAATTTATTTTTTAACGAAAATTTATAGAAAGAATAACACTAAAAGAAGAATATTTTCGTTGAAATTTTAATATTTAGTATAGTATATTGGCGTAGGGATTTTTTCTATTTTTTTTTATTTTTGTGAATTTTATCATAACAATAATAATAATAGTTGAAATTTACAATATCATCTAATATGTATTTTCATTTTTATAAACTTAACATTAAAATATTTTATTGAAGTTTAAAAGCTTATTTTAGCTGGATAAACATATTATAACGCAACAACAATAGTTATTTATTAATTTTTTTAATTATCTATTTTTTAAAACTTTAAATACTTAAATGTTAAATTGTTCTGAACACTATTGATAGATGATGTAATTTTTATATACAAATTATTAGATTGCTTATTGTAATTTCGCGATAATTACTTAGTCGTGTAAAAAACATTAGTAAAACTATTTGATATTTATAATAATTCTGCTTTTTCGTCCAAAATTTGGAAATGTGGAAAATCAATTATTTTGCATTGACTATATTGAAGGCTATGAAAACTAATTTGAAAAACAAGGTCAAATTCTCAATAGCTGATTATGAAGGTTTAATATAAATATTCCTTAAACATACATTAATAACATAAAGCAAATAGGAATAATTCGCTTCAACTTTGGTGGTTGTGAAGTTTTTATTCATCAAGTTTTTCGTTTTACATCTGAGAAGTGACAAGTTAAAATAATATCGCAAAATTTTATAAATTTCAGATCCTATAGTTATTGAGAAGTGTGATAAAAAATTTTATAATGACACGTGTGAACAAGCTAAAAATAACATTAAATTTATTTTTATTATAAACCAGACTAGACAATGATAAAATAAAAACGACTTTATTTGAAAGAGCTACAGAAAATAAAAATGAATTAACTAATTTTATAGAATATAATGATTAATATAATTACTATTGAAACTAACATTAATATTTATATGTGGGTTTAATTGGATCAGGATGAGTATCCGTTTCATATCCTATTGATTCAAGTACAGACAAAATTCTGGGTCCAATTGGAGATGTGTAATTCCCCTGTATGGTCATTTCTTCTAATGTTACTCCAGGACCGAGCTGATATACCATCAAAAAATCGGATGAGTATTCATATATTGTGCTGACATGACTTACACTAGAACCTCGTTGATAAGGTATACCTGATTCTAAATAAAAATCATAGTCCCAAATTGTGTCTTTCGCAGGTGAAAACAGCAAACTATAATTAGTACTTGCTGATATAAGCGCATATTGTGCATATTTCCATTGTGAAGAAGATTTTACTTCAGCGACAAAATCTGAGTAAGAATCAAACGTAGTTCCATTAGCTACCGCCTGATTTAACTGGTAAGTGTAACTTGTCGATGTGCTTACTACGCTATTTGTTACGAACTTTACATATCTATCAAATATACGTTCCGTAAATCCAGTAAACAAACCGTTCGTGTCATTGTAATTGATAGTTGGGGTAAGACTATACTTGCACGCAAAATTATTTTGGGGCCCCGAAATTGCAATTTTGGGGAAAAAAGTCGAAATAGTTTTTCATAGAAGACGAAATTATTTTACTTAAAACTCGAAATTTTTTGACCACCCAGATTTATTCTTTGATTGAAGATACATATAACTGGGTACTTTTTTTACTTCCATATATAGAATGGATTCTGCATAAATTTCAAAAAGTCGAAATATCTCAAAAATCTAAAATCAATTTTGGGAACATGTATAGGTAAGACCAGTGGTATCTTGATCATCTAAATACTCAAGGAGATTATTCCAACTTGACGAGAATCCGAGTTCATGTATAAGTTCATGTAATATAACATAGTAAAAATCATGTTGATCAGAGCGTTATCGCTTCTAAACCACCAGTCAAAGTCTATAAAAAATAATATAATTAATATTGTGAATATTCTTTTGATATTTTTAATAATAATATTTGATTATTACCTGAATTAAATTGTGCATTGATATCGTAAGCGTTATATTCAGGATGTGGGTCGAAGGAAAATTGCTTTACAAGAGCTTGAGGATAGCGTCTTATGACCTTATCATCTGAGGTTAGAGGTATATACCGTGCACTACTTGCAGAACCTTTTTAAATATTATAAATATTATTATTATGTAATCGTAAAACGAATAAACTTAGAAGCGATAAATATTGTCCACGATGGATGAAAGTTACAACTCACCTAAAGTATCAGGATCAAGGCTTGTAAGAGTAGCATTTATATTGATTATCTGTTTTAACTTTAATGTTTTTGTTAATTCTTTTCCAGCGTCATCAAAGGCTTCTTTGATTTTATTACATAAGTCTGCAGAAGCAGAACAATCATGAGTTACTAGAAAGTAATTGGTGGTTTCGCGTTTAACTTTAGCATCAGTATTCGCAGTAGGTGGGCATTCTACAAGTACTTTTTCTGAAGTATCTAAAGGATTTGGATAATCGATACATAATTCAGCTGCTATTGTCAGAATACGAGTAAAAGTAAAAATGCACAATAATAATGATGCATAGATCGATTGAGATTTCATCTTTAATATTTGAATTAAGAGTGAAACTTTAAAATGGGGGAAAAATTTACTTGTCTTTAAATATTATTTTTTTTTACTAATTTTCTCTATTTTCTCTCTCGAACTCTGGGAATTAAGTTTTTAAAACAATTTGTGTAATGTGTATTAGATATTATGTCAACACAAATGGAAACTTCTTCTCATTTTCATTGCCATCTTTCTTTTTTAAACATTCATTAAAAATTGGCTGAATGCTTTCTTTTAAAAAATTNTTGATTATCTGTTTTAACTTTAATGTTTTTGTTAATTCTTTTCCAGCGTCATCAAAGGCTTCTTTGATTTTATTACATAAGTCTGCAGAAGCAGAACAATCATGAGTTACTAGAAAGTAATTGGTGGTTTCGCGTTTAACTTTAGCATCAGTATTCGCAGTAGGTGGGCATTCTACAAGTACTTTTTCTGAAGTATCTAAAGGATTTGGATAATCGATACATAATTCAGCTGCTATTGTCAGAATACGAGTAAAAGTAAAAATGCACAATAATAATGATGCATAGATCGATTGAGATTTCATCTTTAATATTTGAATTAAGAGTGAAACTTTAAAATGGGGGAAAAATTTACTTGTCTTTAAATATTATTTTTTTTTACTAATTTTCTCTATTTTCTCTCTCGAACTCTGGGAATTAAGTTTTTAAAACAATTTGTGTAATGTGTATTAGATATTATGTCAACACAAATGGAAACTTCTTCTCATTTTCATTGCCATCTTTCTTTTTTAAACATTCATTAAAAATTGGCTGAATGCTTTCTTTTAAAAAATTTCAGAATTTAGGCACAAATGGAATCTTCTTTTCATTTTCATTGTCATCTTTCTTTTTTAAGCATCCATAAAAATTGACTGAATGCTTCCTTTTAAAAAAATTTACGGAGATACGATTCAAAATTTAAAAAATTTACGGAGATGCAATTAATTTTTCGGAGATAAAACGATATACTTTCTAAATATTATCTTCGTTTTTCTCGCGACTATTGTTATATTTCCTAAGTGTGGTGATTGTAGAATGATTATCACCTATATTTAGCGATGTAAATTAGTCAATATTTACAGGTGTCACACTAAATACAGTGACATGTAAACAATCTATTAAGTAATGGATTTCCATACATAATACCTTCCTCTTTTAATATGGTTATACAGGAATATTCTATTCGTTGATAATTGAACATATGATCCACCACAGCCATTTTTCGTTTTTTTCGTTGTTTATTTAATAATTGGCTGAATTAAATAATTACTATAATTAACTCACACTATACTTAACATTATAATATGATCTTTGTTTACTGCTACATCTTCTCTTTATAATTCTTCTTTTTTCTGATAACATCTAGTATTGCGAACTATACTTGCACGCAAAATTATTTTGGGGCCCCGAAATTGCAATTTTGGGGAAAAAAGTCGAAATAGTTTTTCATAGAAGACGAAATTATTTTACTTAAAACCCAAAATTTTTTAACCACCCAGATTTATTCTTTGATTGAAGATACATATAACTGGGTACTTTTTTTACTTCCATATATAGAATGGATTCTGCATAAATCTCAAAAAGTCGAAATACCTCAAAAATCCAAAATCAATTTTGGGAACATGTATATTGCGAACATCTCAGGTTTTTTTCTTCTTTTTTTTTTCTCAATATATTTATCTCATTGTATTTCTCACTAAATTAAAGTAAATATTCTTTCAAAACTAGATTAAATGGAAATAAAAAAAAATTAATTATAAAAATATAATTATAAAAATATAATTATAAAAATATAATTATAATTAACAATTCGTATTATAGAAAAAATTCCGAATTTCTTCATTATGAATCATTTCATACAAGAATTCTAAGATTATAGATATAATTAAATAGTGTTATTAACTAATATGATTTCATAAAATAAAAATCTGATTTAAATAATTTTGTTAAAAAGTTAATTAAAAATTGGAATTGGTATACAGATAATAAATGTAAGAATAAATGCAGCGAGAAATCTAAAATTTGAGAAAGATACAATAAGTAATTCATTTATTAATCGACTTATGTGACGTATATTTAGTTTATTCTAAATATTGTTTACGTGCATGAGCTATAACTTTTGGTTAAGAAAATGATATCATAATGATAAGTTATTTTCTTTATTGAAATAATAAAAAAAATTTTTTTAATATCTTGCTAAAAAAAAAATCTTAAATAAATCTATTTAATATACGGAAAAATAAATAAATTATTTTAAATGATAAAACAAGGTTAAGAGGTAAAAAAAAATATTCTTTACATTATATTCATTGTGTTATAAAAAATTTCCAAAAACTTTATTATCGAAGATTTTAATTAATCAATTTCAAAATAATAAAAATAATAAAAATAATAAAAAATAAAAAAAATAATAAAAAATAATAAAAATAATGAAAATAATAAAAAAATAATGAAAATAATAAAAATAATAAAAAATAATAAAAACAATAAAAAACAATGAAAATAATAAAAAATAATGAAAATAATAAAAAATAATGAAAATAATAAAAATAATAAAAAATAAAAACAATAATAAAAAATAATGAAAATAATAAAAAATAATAAAAATATGAGGGAGTTGAAATGATATAAGCTTGTATAATATACTATGCTCCGGACAATTATTAATTTAATTTAATTTATACATTAAATTGAATTTATTCTTATCAAGGTCACGTAACAATTATTCAAGAGATCATGTGACAAGTCACCCTGTTGTATTATTAATTTATATAAAAAATCAATACAATTTATACAATTTGAATTAAATAGTAAAAATTACATTGTATGCTCAATTAGGAACTGATTTTAATGCAAAAGTTTCATTTTTGATAGATCAGGGACTATTTTTTTTGATATATCAAGATGCACGTAAAAAAAGTGGTTATTTTTTTGATATGTCTATAATTGTTTATTTATAGATGCATCAAAAAAATAACTATTTTGTCACATGAAAATATATATATCAAAAAAATAACCATAGATCTATCAAAAACGAAATTTTTGCGATTTTAATATTTCTTTATATTGTGGTGACGACGGAGGATTGGAAGCGTGGTACGAAGGAAATAGTGCGGAAAACGTGTGGCGTGGGAATGATGGGAATGATAGAGTTGTGCAAATGATGGGAATGATGGAGTTGCACAAATGATAGAAATGATGGGAATGATGGAGTTGTGCAAATGATGGGAATGATAGAGTTGTACAAATGATGGGAATGATGGAGTTGCACAAATGATAGAAATGATGGGAATGATGGGAGAAAGAAAATGATGAAAGAGAAATATAAAAGCAGCAATAGTAAAAGCAGAAAAAGGGAGTTCCTTTTCGTGGCATTTTTTTAGCTAGCAACATTTTAATATTTTATCGCTTTATTTTTACTTTGTTTTATTTTATTCCATTTTTATTAAATAATTATAACAACGTTTATAATAATATTCATGTAAATAGTAGAAGTAGTAACAGAATAGAAACACGCCATTGTAATATTTTGTTATCTAACTTCTAATAAAACTTTCTTTATTGTTTGATTGTAAATAAACATTTTATCTCTTATAAATCCGTTCTAACACTGCTAGTACCCGTAGGGAAAACTACCTCTACTTCACTTACTCACGTACCTTCTAGATAACACCTGAGACTTTCGCAATTGTTGTTTAAGTTGCCACACTGTGTTAAAATTAAGATAGTGATACACGAAGAAGTGTAAGCTATCAGTGTGGCCGGAATTGATTTGTTGTGTAATTTCGCTTTTNCAAATGATGGGAATGATGGAGTTGCACAAATGATAGAAATGATGGGAATGATGGAGTTGTGCAAATGATGGGAATGATAGAGTTGTACAAATGATGGGAATGATGGAGTTGCACAAATGATAGAAATGATGGGAATGATGGGAGAAAGAAAATGATGAAAGAGAAATATAAAAGCAGCAATAGTAAAAGCAGAAAAAGGGAGTTCCTTTTCGTGGCATTTTTTTAGCTAGCAACATTTTAATATTTTATCGCTTTATTTTTACTTTGTTTTATTTTATTCCATTTTTATTAAATAATTATAACAACGTTTATAATAATATTCATGTAAATAGTAGAAGTAGTAACAGAATAGAAACACGCCATTGTAATATTTTGTTGCCTAACTTCTAATAAATCTTCTTTAACTATAAATAAACATTTTATTACTTTCTATAAAAGTCATTTGAACCCACTTTAGTTTTGCCGGTGTATAAAGTAGGAGGGAAAACTACCTCTACTTCACTTACTCACGTACCTTCTAGATCACACCTGAGACTTTTGCAATTGTTATTTAAGTTGCCACACTGTGTCAAAATCAAGATAGTGATACACGAAGAAGTGTAAGCTATCAGTGTGGCCGGAATTGATTTGTTGTGTAATTTCGCTTTTGTTACTGTCCAGACGTGACAATATTTAGTTTGGAGATTTTTAAGGAAAATCAATTCTTTTCGGGAATAAAAGAAAATCTTTGTGAAACAAAAAATAATTGCTCGTATTCTGAAAATTATAAGATGCACTTTCTGTATGATTGTATAAATTGGTTAAGGAAATGATTTCCGCGATTTGAATTTTTAATAAATAAATTGCTAAAATTTATTTTCGTGCGTGGTACTTCGTGATTCCGTAAAGAAAATCATCATGAAATAGATTTATTGTATCAAAGAAATTAATTGGATAATATTTAAAATTGAAATAATAAATAATGATAAATAAAAATTTGAATTACACGCGAACTATATTTATTAATTAATGTAGATTAAAAATTTCTCAGCATTGGATAAATAATCAATTCATTATAAAATTTCTAAATATTGTCACTACTGGGCAAAGTTAGGGTTAATGGTAACAATTATCTGCGGTGTTAGAAAAACAAGGTATAACTGATTATGAAGATTTTCAAATTAAAATATTTTAATTAATTAATATACTTATACTTTAATATAATATAAATATTCCTTAAAACATACAATAATAGCATAAAGCAAATAGGGATAATTCGCTTCAACTTGGGTGGTTGTGAAGTTTTTATTCATCAAGTTTTTCGCTTTACATCTGAGAAGTGACAAGTTAAAATAATATCGCAAAAATTTTTATAAATTTCAGATTTTATAATGGAACGCTAAAACATTAAATTTATTTTTATGAACATTATAAACTAGACTAGACAATGATAAAATAAAACCGATTTTATTTGAAAGAGCCACAGAAAATAAAAATAATTTAACTAATTTTATAGAATACAATGAAGTTAACATTAATATTCATATGTGGGTTTAATTGGATCAGGATGAGTATCCGTTTCATATCCTATTGATTCAAGTACAGACAAAATTCTGGGTCCAATTGGAGATGTGTAATTCCCCTGTATGGTCAATTCTTCTATTGTTACTCCAGTAAAGAGCTGATATGTCATCAAAAAATCGGAACTGTATTTATATATTGAGTTGATATGACTTATACTAGAAAGTGGTTGATAAGGTATACCAGATTCTAAATAAAAATAATAGTCCCAACTTGCGCCTATCGCAGGTGAAAACCACAAATAACCATCAGTAGTTGCTGATATAAGCGCAGATTTTGCATATCTCCATTGTGAAGAAGATTTTACTTCATCGACAAAATCAGAGTAAGTATCAAATATAGTTCCATTAGCTACCGCCAGATTTAACTGGTAAGTGTAACTTGTCGATGTGTTTACTACGCTATTTCCTACGAACATTACATATCTATCAAATATATTTTCCATAAATCCAGTAAATTCATTGCTAGTGAAATTATAATTGAAAGTTGGGGTAAGACCAGTGGTACCTTCACCATCTAAATACTCAAGGTTATAGGACCAACTTGATAAGAATCCAAGTCCATGTATAAGCTCATGTAATATAACTGTGTAAAAATCACTTTGATCAGTACTGATCTCTACGTTATCGCTTCTAAACCACCATTTTTGGGCTATAAAAAATAATATAATACAATCAATATTGTGAATAATCTTATGATATTTTTGATAATAATATTTGATTATTACCTTTATTAAAATTTGCAATAATATCGTACTCATAATATTCAGGATGCGGGTCAAAGGAAAATTGCTTTACAAGAGCTTGAGGATAGAGCCTTTTGATATTATCACTTGAGATCAGTGGTATCATTCGTGCACTTCTAGCAGAACCTATTTAAATATCATAAATATTATTATTATATAATCATAGAAAGAATAAACTTAGAAGCGATAAATATTGTCTACGGTTAAAGTTACAACTCACCTAATAAATATTCGTTAAAAAGGTCTGTAAAAGTAGCATTTACATAGATTATTTGTTTTAGCTTCAATGTTTTGGATAGTTCTTTTCCAGCGTCATCAAAGGCCTCTTTGACTTTATTACACATGGCTGCAGTAGAATAACAAGTATGAGTTACTTGAAAGAAATTGGTGTTTTCACGTTTAACATTGGAATCGGTATTCGCAGTAGGTGGGCATTCTACAAGTACTTTTTCTGAAGTATCTAAAGGATTTGGATAATCGATACATAATTCAGCTGCTATTGTCAGAATACGAGTAAAAGTAAAAATGCACAATAATAATGATGCGTAGATTGATTGAGATTTCATCTTTACTATTTGAATTAAGAGTGGAACTTTAAAATGGGGGAAAAGTTTCTTTAAATATTTTTTTTTTTTACTAATTTTTTCTATTCTCTCTCGAACTCCGGGAATTAAGTTTATAGAACAATTTGTGTAATGTGTATTAGATATTATGTCGACACAAATGGAAACTTTTCATTTCCATGGCCATCTTTCGCTTTTAAACATACATTAAAAAATTGGCTGAATGCTTTCTTTTAAAAAATTTCAGAATTTAGGCACAATTGGAATCTTCTTTTCATTTTCGTTGCATCTTTCTTTTTTAAGCACGCATAAAAATTGACTGAATGCTTCCTTTTAANAAGCGATAAATATTGTCTACGGTTAAAGTTACAACTCACCTAATAAATATTCGTTAAAAAGGTCTGTAAAAGTAGCATTTACATAGATTATTTGTTTTAGCTTCAATGTTTTGGATAGTTCTTTTCCAGCGTCATCAAAGGCCTCTTTGACTTTATTACACATGGCTGCAGTAGAATAACAAGTATGAGTTACTTGAAAGAAATTGGTGTTTTCACGTTTAACATTGGAATCGGTATTCGCAGTAGGTGGGCATTCTACAAGTACTTTTTCTGAAGTATCTAAAGGATTTGGATAATCGATACATAATTCAGCTGCTATTGTCAGAATACGAGTAAAAGTAAAAATGCACAATAATAATGATGCGTAGATTGATTGAGATTTCATCTTTACTATTTGAATTAAGAGTGGAACTTTAAAATGGGGGAAAAGTTTCTTTAAATATTTTTTTTTTTTACTAATTTTTTCTATTCTCTCTCGAACTCCGGGAATTAAGTTTATAGAACAATTTGTGTAATGTGTATTAGATATTATGTCGACACAAATGGAAACTTTTCATTTCCATGGCCATCTTTCGCTTTTAAACATACATTAAAAAATTGGCTGAATGCTTTCTTTTAAAAAATTTCAGAATTTAGGCACAATTGGAATCTTCTTTTCATTTTCGTTGCATCTTTCTTTTTTAAGCACGCATAAAAATTGACTGAATGCTTCCTTTTAAAAAAATTTACGGAGATATGATTCAAAATTTAAAAATTTTACGGAGATGCAATTAATTTTTCGGAGATAAAGTGATAAAATCCATTTTTCTAAATATTAAAGCGCACAAAATCTTTGACTATTGTTATATTTCCTAAGATGTGGTGATTGTAGAATGATTATCACCTAAATTTAGCGATGAAAATTATAAATATTGACAACACCTATTAAGTAATTAAAATTTCAGCCTCTTTTAATATGGTAATATTCTATTCATATTCATTGATAATTGAACATATGATCCATCGGTAGTTACTTTCGTTTTTTCATTGTTTATTTAATAATTAGTTGAATTGAATAATATTAATATTAATTAAATAATTAATATAATTAACTCACATTATGCTTAATATAATCGTATAATCTTCATTTCGGCGTTTACTTCATCTTCTCTTTATAATTTCTTCTTTTTTCTGATAACATCCAGTATTGTGAACATCGGTTGAATTATTTCTGTTATTAGTACTTCTCATTATTCTTCCTTTTCATTTTTTTTCTTCATTTTTTCTGCTTTTTTTTCTCAATATATTTATCTCATTGCATTTCTCACCAGATTAAAGTAAATATTCTTTCAAACCGAGTGCAGACAACTGAATGACACTTACGGATTGTATAAATTAAATTAAATGGAATTAAGAAAAAATTAATAATAAAAATATAATTATAATAAATGATATTGACAATTCATATTATTGAACAAATTCCGAATTTCTTCATTATGAAGCATTTCATACAAGAATTTCAAGAAGATATAATTATGTAGTGTTTTTAACGAAATTGTTTAAATCAGATTTTTATTTTATAAAATCCTATTAGTTAATACGTTAATTAAAAATTGGAATTGGTATACAAATAATAAATGTAAGAATAAATGCAGCGAGAAATCTAAAATTTGAGAAAGATACAATAAGTAATTAATTTATTAATCGACTTATGTGCCATATATTTAGTTTATTCTAAATATTGTTTACGTGCATGAGCTATAACTTTTGGTTAAGAAAATGATATCATAATGATAAGTTATTTTCTTTATTGAAATAATAAAAAAAATTTTTTTAATATCTTGCTAAAAAAAAAATCTTAAATAAGTCTATTTAATATACGGAAAAATAAATAAATTATTTTAAATGATAAAACAAGGTTAAGAGGTAAAAAAAATATTCTTTACATTATATTCATTGTGTTATAAAAAATTTCCAAAAACTTTATTATCGAAGATTTTAATTAATCAATTTCAAAATAATAAAAATAATAAAAATAATAAACAATAAAAAAAATAATGAAATAATAAAAAAAATTTATTTAATATCTTGCTAAAAAAAAATCTTAAATAAGTCTATTTAATATACGGAAAATAAATAAATTATTTTAAGTGATAAAACAAGGTTAAGAGGTAAAAAAAATATTCTTTACATTATATTCATTATGTTATAAAAAATTTCCAAAAACTTTATTATCGAAGATTTTAATTAATCAATTTCAAAATAATAAAAATAATAAAAATAATAAAAAATAAAAAAAATAATAAAAAATAATAAAAACAATAAAAACAATGAAAATAATAAAAAAAAATAATGAAATAATAAAAAATAATGAAAATAATAAAAATAATAAAAAATAATAAAAACAATAAAAAACAATGAAAATAATAAAAAACAATGAAAATAATAAAAACTCATATTTTTTATTATTTTCATTATTTAAATTAAATCAATAATATATTATACAAGCTTATATTATACATTATTCTTATCAAGGTCACGTAGCAATTATTCAAGAGATCATGTGACAAGTCAATCATTCAAGCCCTGTTGTATTATTAGTTATCATAATATAGATTTTACCCTATTATTATTCCTTTTTCGGTGAAGTCACGGCACAAAATACTTTCATCCAATTGGTGAGTATTGGTAAGTTCTTAAGTTCAATCACTTGCCAACAATACTCTTTTTTGGAAAGATTTTCATGACCCGAAATGGAAAAAAAAAGGTCAAGAATTTATATACATGGTACATGGTACATGGTACATGATACATGATAAGAAGAATAACCTCCACCCACCACCCACCCAAAGAATAGCGGGTGTTTATATAATTTCTGGAATTTTTAAAAATAGTAAAAAAAAATTATTTTTTTACTATCACATATTGAAAATAGTAAATAATTAATTTTTTTTACTATTTTTATCGCTTAAAAATTAATATAAGCGATTTTTTATAAAAATAAAAAATAAATTTACTATTTTCAATAAGTGATAGTAAAAAAATAATTTTTTT
>PQFF01000011.1:40750-116717 GCA_003547095.1 Diversispora epigaea
AATAATAAAAAATAATGAAAATAATAAAAAATAATAAAAATATGAGGGAGTTGAAATGATATAAGCTTGTATAATATACTATGCTCCGGACAATTATTAATTTAATTTAATTTATACATTAAATTGAATTTATTCTTATCAAGGTCACGTAACAATTATTCAAGAGATCATGTGACAAGTCAATCATTCAAGCCCTGTTGTATTATTAGTTATCATAATATAGATTTTACCCTATTATTATTCCTTTTTCGGTGAAGTCACGGCACAAAATACTTTCATCCAATTGGTGAGTATTGGTAAGTTCTTAAGTTCAATCACTTGCCAACAATACTCTTTTTTGGAAAGATTTTCATGACCCGAAATGGAAAAAAAAAGGTCAAGAATTTATATACATGGTACATGGTACATGGTACATGATACATGATAAGAAGAATAACCTCCACCCACCACCCACCCAAAGAATAGCGGGTGTTTATATAATTTCTGGAATTTTTAAAAATAGTAAAAAAAAATTATTTTTTTACTATCACATATTGAAAATAGTAAATAATTAATTTTTTTTACTATTTTTATCGCTTAAAAATTAATATAAGCGATTTTTTATAAAAATAAAAAATAAATTTACTATTTTCAATAAGTGATAGTAAAAAAATAATTTTTTTACTATTAATAAATTTATTTTTATAAAAAATTTAAAAATAGAAAAAAAAATTATTTTTTTACTATCACTTATTGAAAATAGTAAATGATTAATTTTTTTTACTAAAAATAAATATAAGCAATTTTTTATAAAAATAAAAAAATTAAATTTACTATTTTCAATAAATGATAGTAAAAAAATAATTTTTTTTTTACTATTAATAAATTTATTTTTATAAAAAATTTAAAAATAGAAAAAAAAATTATTTTTTTACTATCACTTATTGAAAATAGTAAATAATTAATTTTTTTTACTATTTTTATCGCTTAAAAATAAATATAAGCGATTTTTTATAAAAATAAAAAAATTAAATTTTTTACTATCCCTTATCGAAAATAGTAAAATAATTAATTTTTTTATTACTATTTTTATCACTTAATTTTTATTTTTAGCGATTATCGCAAATGATTTTCGATAATCGCTATAAAAATAAAAATAAATTTTTAAATTTTTTTTTATTGCTTAAAAATAAATAAATACAAGCGATTTTAATATAAGTGATTATTTTATTAAAATTATTATTACTATAAGTGATTATCATCACAATTAATATCTTTTTACCACTTAAAAATAAATAAAAATAATTTTTTTTCATAATAACTATTTTAATATATTTAATTAAATATATATTATTTCTCATGTTTACAAGTTAAATTATTTATATATATATATTGATCTTCAATCCTTTTTCAAAAAAAAAGGATAAATAAAATGTTGCAATATCTTTTTTAATAAATATTTTATTATTTTTTTTTCAACCTACATAATTATAGTATAGAAATCAAGTCCATTATTTTAATTAAAAAATATATATATTTTTTTATTTTTTTAAATAATTAATAAATTAATATCATTTACTTTTCTATTTTTATTTCTTATTACAATTTATTATTATTATTTTATTATTATTCTAGAATGCCAGCAAAATTACAGACTATTTGCTATTTACATAGCTGTAGTGAATGAAATACAAATGAATTTATTTTAAAAGAAATAACTGCAATCTCAAGATTAAATAATATGGATCCTGCTGAAATTATTTATTTATGAATAAAAGTTTTTATTCCACTAAACCAAGAAGTTGAAAACAATATAGAAGACTTTGAGAATGAGCAAGTAATATTTCTGAAGGGTAAATTCATTGCCCATGAAGGCTGGTATTCAGTAAGTTTCTTTTTTGTCTTGTCTTTTTTCTCTTTGATTATTTCTTATTTTTTTCTTGTCACTTTCTCTTTTACCTTTCTCCTTTTATCTTTCTTTCTTTTATTCTTCTTATTTCTCACTTGTCCTCTTATTCTTTTTTTATTCAATTAAAAAATTAAATAATATAATTAGTTCATGATTTTTTATTATTTTAAAGGTTACTGCTACTTCAATTAAAGTACTTCATGAAATGAATTTTGATACAATGCCTGCAATTGGAATCAATGCAGTGTTAACTGGAGTTACAACACAAACAGTAAGAAATGAAAATGATTATTCTGTTTTAGATTTTAACATTGATGAGTATTTAGGTGATTTAGAACCAAAAAACTTTTGGCTAGAAGTAAAACATAAAGCCAATAATCGATACCTCATAAATAAAACCAGCTCAATTAATCAAAATTCAAGATCCACAACTGCCATCTTGGTTGGAATAATCAAAAATGTACCTCCAATTAATGATCCAGTAACTAATCTGGAAATATTACCTTTCAAGTTTGTTTTAGACTTAGAAGATATTTCTTTAATTTACAAAAACAACTATAACAATCAAACAAACAATAACCAAACTATAAATGCACCTTGATTAAATCCAAGACAACCAAACTGTGTTGCAAGAGGAGCATCACCTAGAACTACAAGAAGAAGATTAACTAATACTCTTACAACAGCTTTAAATTCTAATCCTCTTCCAAATATGAATGTTTTAAATTCCCAACAAGAACAACCAGAACAATCAGAACAATCCAAACCTCCAACAAAAACAACCAGAAAAACCAGAACAACCAGAACACAAAATAATTGATATTCTTTAAAAAAAATTTAAATCTTTTAAAATAATTTATTTTTATTATTTTGTTTTAAAAAATTCATGTTTTTTTAAAATATCAAATAATTTTTTATTGATTTTTATTAAAAACATTATTATTTATTTTATTTATTAAAAAATAAATAAATCAATTTTCTTTATCTTTTTGAGTAAACAAGATATTTTAAATTTTTTAATAATAAATAGTTTTTCTTTTTTCATTTAATTAATTGAATTTTTAAATAATTAATATTTTTGAAAATAAAGTTTATATTAATAATAAAAATGGAAAAATGATTTATTTTATAAAAATAATTTCAAATTTAAATTTTTTTATTTAAAATATAATTTTTTATTTTTTAATTATATTTTTTGATTAAAAAATCTATCTAAAATGAATCCTGTAATTTACTCATTTGATAATGAATATGAAAATTTATTAAATCTATCTGACAATATACAATCAGAAGAATTAAACAATATACAAATAAATCAAGTATCAGATCAAATATTTAATACACAATTAATTCAAACACCATCAATATCATTACCTCCAGGAATATCAAAGGTTAACTGAAATTTCAAGATTAAATCCTCACGTACTTTCTTAAAATTAATAAAAATAAAAATCTAACACTCTCCTTGATTTAATTTTTTAAACTAAATTAAAAAAATGTATAACAAATGTGACACTAATTAACATTGTCAATTCCAATCTTATTTATATGGTGGATACCCAAAAAAAAATAAATGGCTAGTTTATAATAAATTTATACAAATTGAATTAAAATAGTAAAAGTTACATTGTATGCTCAATTAGGAACTGATTTTAATATTTATATTTTAGTTTGAAGATTTTTAAGGAAAATCAATCCTTTTCGGGAATAAAAGAAAATCTTCGTATTTTGGAAAAAGTATAGTGTCGAGTCTCTGTATCAAGCCTGAAAATTATGAGATGCACTTTCTGTATGATTGTATAAATTGGTTAAGGAAATGATTTCCGCGATTTGAATTTTTAATAAATAAATTGTTAAAAATAAATTTCTATTTTTTGCGTGATAATGAATTAAATTGGTTAAGGAAATGATTTCCGCGATTTGAATTTTTAATAAATAAATTGCTAAAATAAAAATAAATTTCTATTTTCGTGCGTGGTACTTCGTGATAATGAATTTCTTTCCAAAATTCCGTAAAGAAAATCATCAAGAAATAGATTTATTGTATCAAAGAAATTAATTGGATAATATTTAAAATTGAAATAATAAATAATGATAAATAAAAATTTGAATTACACGCGAACTATATTTATTAATTAATGTAGATTAAAAATTTCTCAGCAGTGGATAAATAATCAATTCATTATAAAATTTCTAAATATTGTCACTACTGGGCAAAGTTAGGGTTAGAGTTGATCAAGGAATCATGAAATTTTGCCTTAATGGTAACAATTATCAGCGGTGTTAGAAAAACAAGGTATAACTGATTATGAAGATTTTCAAATTAAAACATTTTAATTAATTAATATACTTATACTTTAATATAATATAAATATTCCTAAAGCAAATAGGGATAATTCGCTTCAACTTGGGTTGTTGTGAAGTTTTTATTCACCAAGTTTTTCGCTTTACATCTGAGAAGTGACAAGTTAAAATAATATCGCAAAAATTTCAGATTTTATAATGGCACGCCAAAACATTAAATTTATTTTTATGAACATTATAAACTAGACTAGACAATGATAAAATAAAACCGATTTTATTTGAAAGAGCCACAGAAAATAAAAATAATTTAACTAATTTTATAGAATACAATGATTAATATAATTACAATTGAAGTTAACATTAATATTCATATGTGGGTTTAATTGGATCAGGATGAGTATCCGTTTCATATCCTATTGATTCAAGTACAGACAAAATTCTGGGTCCAATTGGAGATGTGTATTTCCCCTGTATGGTCAATTCTTCTATTGTTACTCCACGATCGAGCTCCCATGTCATCAAAAAATCGGATGTGTCTTTATACAATGTGCTGATATGACTTATACTAGAACCTGGTTTATAAGATATACCAGATTCTAAATAAAAATAATAGTCCCAACTTGCATCCATCGCAGGTGAAAACTGCAAATAATAATCAGTAGTTGCTGATATAAGCGCAGATTTTGCATATTTCCATTGTGAAGAAGATTTTACTTCAGCGACAAAATCAGAGTAAGTATCAAATATAGTTCCATTAGCTACCGCCAGATTTAACTGGTAAGTGTAACTTGTCGATGTGCTTATTACGTTATTTCTTACGAACATTACATATCTATCAAATATATTTTCCATAAATCCAGTAAATTTATTGCTAATGAAATTATATTTGATAGTTGGGGTAAGACCAGTGGTACCTTCACCATCTAAATGCTCAAGGTTATAGGACCAACTTGATAAGAATCCAAGTCCATGTATAAGCTCATGTAATACAACTGTGTAAAAATCAGTTTGATCAGTACTGATCTCTACGTTATCGCTTCTAAACCACCAGTTTTTGGCTATAAAAAATAATATAATACAATCAATATTGCGAATAATCTTATGGTATTTTTGATAATGATATTTGATTATTACCTGCATTAAAACGTGCAATAATATCGTACTCATTATATTCAGGATGCGGGTCAAAGGAAAATTGCTTTACAAGAGCTTGAGGATAGAGCCTTTTGATATTATCACTTGAGATCAGTGGTATCATTCGTGCACTTCTAGCAGAACCTATTTAAATATCATAAATATTATTATTATATAATCATAGAAAGAATAAACTTAGAAGCGATAAATATTGTCTACGGTTAAAGTTACAACTCACCTAATAAAGTTTTATCAAAAAGGTCTGTAAAAGTAGCATTTACATAGATTATCTGTTTTAGCTTCAATGTTTTGGATAGTTCTTTTCCAGCGTCATCAAAGGCCTCTTTGATTTTATAACACAAGGCTGCAGTAGAATAACAAGTATGAGTTACTTGAAAGAAATTGGTGTTTTCACGTTTAACATTGGAATCGGTATTCGCAGTAGGTGGGCATTCTACAAGTACTTTTTCTGAAGTATCTAAAGGATTTGGATAATCAATACAAGTTCCTTCTATTGCCAGAAAACGAGTAAAAGCAAAAATGCACAATAATAATGATGAGTAGATTGATTGAGATTTCATCTTTACTATTTGAATTAAGAGTGGAACTTTAAAATGGGGGAAAAGTTTTCTTTAAATATTTTTTTTTTTACTAATTTTTTCTATTCTCTCTCGAACTCCGAGAATTAAGTTTATAGAACAATTTGTGTAATGTCTATTAGATATTATGTCGACACAAATGGAAACTTTTCATTTCCATGGCCATCTTTCGCTTTTAAACATACATTAAAAAATTGGCTGAATGCTTTCTTTTAAAAAATTTCAGAATTTAGGCACAATTGGAATCTTCTTTTCATTTTCGTTGCATCTTTCTTTTTTAAGCACGCATAAAAATTGACTGAATGCTTCCTTTTAAAAAAATTTACGGAGATACAATTCAAAATTTAAAAATTTTACGGAGATGCAATTAATTTTTCGGAGATAAAGTGATAAAATCCAAATTTCTAAATATTAAAGCGCACAAAATCTCGCGTCTATTGTTACATTTCCTAAGATGTGGCGATTGTAGAATAACTATTACCTATATTTAGAAATGCGAAAATTATAAATATTGACATTGTACGATAAAAATGCTGTCAATATTTATAGATGTCACACCAAATACAGTGATATGTAATCAATCTTCAATTAACCCATTTAACCTATTAAGTAATGGATCCCCATACATACTACCTTCCTCTTTTAATATCTATTCGTTGATATTGTCGCGGTCTGCGCAGAACAATATAAAAGTTATGTCAATCAGTCTCACTAAACTTAGGTGAATCACACGATAATTCAATGTATTACTAACACACTTTTCATTGTGCGAAACACAGGCTATTAGTCGATCAAAACCTGCTTACTAACAATTACAAACAATGTAGTTACGTGTAATATCTGAAGGTACGATGAGTAAGTGGAGTAAAAGTATCGTACACTGCCGAAATTTAACAGGCTTTTGAAGTAACTTGCCAAGAAGTATAAAGTAGTTTATTAAAAGAATTATAAAGATTTATTACAGAAATACAACAATAGAGATATATTACTGCATTGGCGTATCTTATCCCTATTGCTATACGAAATTATTTATTATTATTAATTATTACAAAATTATCTACTATTAAGATTATTTCGAAACTATTCGTTGTTACTAAGATTATTAAGAAATTATTTATTAATTTTTAAGTATATATGAATAAAGAAAAATGTTTTCGCAAGAAAAAAAAGGAATATCTCTTTCTTCTTCCCAACCGCAGCTACTTTTATATTTCTTCTCTTGTTTACCTTCATTCTCTGTCATCCATAAACACGTTCTTTGCGCAAGGATGAATAAACAATTATCCTGGATGATGGATCGCGCACAAAGATAATTCATTCCCCCGTGACTTTTGTCTTTCCATCGAATGATTAACGATGATTTTTTCGTTGTTTATTTAATAATTGGTTGAATTCAATTAATATTGAATATTAATTAAATAATCACTATAATTAACTCACACTATGCTTAACATAATTATATAATCTTCGTTAACTACATCTTTTCTTTATAATTTCTTCTTTTTTCTGATAACATCAAGTATTGTGAACATCTCAGGTTGAATTATTGCTGCTGCTATTAGTGCTTCTCATTATTATTAGTATTTTTTATTAGAATTTTTTCTCATTAGATTAAAGTAAATATTCTTTCAAAACGAGTGCAAACAACTGAATGACACTTATGGATCGTATAAATTAAATTAAATGAAATAAGAAAAATTAATTATAAAAATATAATTATAATAAATGATATTAACAATACTTATATATAGAAAAAATTCCGAATTTCTTCATTATGAATCATTTAATACAAGAATTCCAAGATTATAGATGTAATTATATAATGTCTTTAACAAAATGATTTAAATCGGAATTTTATCTATAAAATCATATTAATTAATAAATTAATTAATAATTGGAATTGGTATACAGATAATAAATGTAAGAATAAATGCAGCGAGAAATTTGATACCCGAAAAACAAAAAAAAACAGACTTAATCGTGAAAAATTTTTTTTTTTAATATGTTCAGATATACCAGTGTGTCCCCGCGAAATACTTTCTAAATTTGAAGACATTTTAACGGGGATTATAAAAGTACAATAAGTAATTCATTTATTAATACTTATTTGGTATATACTTATATTATAGTTCGAATGAACCATATTCTTTATGTGTACGAGCTAAAACTTTTGGTAAGCAAATTAAGTAGAATAACATATTAATGTCCCGCTCCATGACACAAAAATCGATCTGGATAATAAAATGATAGATCTGATAGCAAGTCATTTTCTTTATTGAAATAATGGATTCTATTCCATTTTACTATAAAAAAATTTTTTTTAATATCTTGCTAAAAAAAAATCTTAAAGAAATCTATTTAATATATGGAAAAATAAATAAATTATTTTAAATAATATAGGAATGAAAATTAAAAAATATTTATTAAAATTGTAAAATTTTGAAAACAAAAAGAAAACGAAAATAAAATGAAATATGAAGGAATAAATATATTTTTAATTTTCATATGACTAGTACATAAAGTAAAGTTACAAAACGAGGACCGATCATTTTGGAATATATTAAAAATTGCATTTCGGGTATCTTTTACTCTACTAAGAATTAAATATTACCATTATTAACAAGAAAATGATAGTTTCCATTCATTATTACTGTTATCCCACACTAAAGAACTATAACATCCTACCGGAACTGCATGAGCATGACCATGCATCTCTGGACCCTCGTGAAATTAATTCAAATTTATATGGTTGAATAAGTAGTTGATTCACGGTGCAGCATGTACTATACTTCAGAGGAGGTAATTATCTAGTCAAAAAGATCTTGCTGGTAAAGGAGATGATAAATGGTGGTTGATGCCTTTTCAAAGTTGTTTATCAAGAATTCTTTTGTAAGGCCTAATTGAATCTAAGACTTCATCAGCTGAAAGATAAAAGCAGCGCAGCGAAATATATGTATATGTTAGGCATTATAATAATATTTTTCTTCCGAGAAATTCCACACTTGATAACATAATGACATAATCCCTAATTTTAACTTCTTTCATTTGCAAATCATCAGAGGAAGAGAACTATAAAAAATAAGATTTGGATGAGTTGTAATAATGATTTTCTGAATTTTTTATTGATAATAGTACGCTAAATAAGAGAAAATATGTAATCACGAAGCCTTAGTATCAGTTTTTAATTTATTAGTTAATTCGTTCAAGTACATAGGTAGTTAACATTAAATCAAAAATAAATCTCGTTTCAACATTTTTCAAATTAACGATTTCTCTATAAATATATCTACATAAAATAAATAATAACTAAAATGATGAGAGGTTTTTCCTTATTTTCAACTACAATAATTACATTGTAATCATCTTTTATAATTACGAAGTTTAATAAAGTTTGGAGATTGCTTGCACAAATTATTGAGTCGAAAAAACGACAACGGGGGAAAAAATGGAGTGGTTATTTATGTATGACAAATGCACAATGAGAAGTAATAAAAAAAAGGTCGACCGACTACATTCAAATAAAATCATTACTTGTTTCTACTTCTTAAAATGACAACATAATCATTTGATAAGTTTTCATAAAAATGTAAGGATTTTAGGAAATGATAATAAACATAATATCATTATTAAAATGCAAAAATATAGTTCATTCAACAACATCAACAAAGAAATTGAACTTATTTGTCTTGCAGGTATGTATTTAAATGGGTGTTGAAAAAGATGTGAAAAGAGCATTTCAGATTTATTCTAAATTGAATTGCTAATGGAAAATCAAAAAGCATTCGAAATATAGATAAAAGACAATATTTAATTGTGTTATGATGAGAAAGATATCACCACATTATAAGAAAAATGGAAATGCAAGTGCCAAACTAATGTTTGTAGCAGAAAACATTAGAATAATAAAAATTTAGGAATACCAAATTTTATATAAAACGAAGCTTAGTTCCTTTTGTTAGAAATAAATACAAATATTTTATTAAATATTAATTTTATTACGTATACAAGATTTTATATTTTATTAATCATGCTTCAAATATCAAAGAATGTTTCTTGTGTGTGTGAGATATTTTTTTCAAGCACGAAAATAATTATTCTGAATAAAAAAAAAAAAATAATATAAAATATTAAAGGCAGAAATATAATTGAAGGTTTCAAAAATAAAATGCGTTAATTTATTTAATATAGATTTTTCTATTTATTTTTTTTTTTTTAAAAAAAACGAATTATTTTATCCCAAGTTTTTAAATCAATCCACTCATAATAATTTACTATAGCTTATCAAAGATTTGATAGATATCATAATGACAAGATCCCCTGATTGTGGTGATTGTTTCCTTACCATCAAACCATTTGAAGATAAAATTAAATCATCGATACAAGCAAGTTTGGGAATATTTTAATGAATATTTTGATTGAGTTATCTCACGAAAGGAATTCATGTAAAAAAAAATGNTATATAAAACGAAGCTTAGTTCCTTTTGTTAGAAATAAATACAAATATTTTATTAAATATTAATTTTATTACGTATACAAGATTTTATATTTTATTAATCATGCTTCAAATATCAAAGAATGTTTCTTGTGTGTGTGAGATATTTTTTTCAAGCACGAAAATAATTATTCTGAATAAAAAAAAAAAAATAATATAAAATATTAAAGGCAGAAATATAATTGAAGGTTTCAAAAATAAAATGCGTTAATTTATTTAATATAGATTTTTCTATTTATTTTTTTTTTTTTAAAAAAAACGAATTATTTTATCCCAAGTTTTTAAATCAATCCACTCATAATAATTTACTATAGCTTATCAAAGATTTGATAGATATCATAATGACAAGATCCCCTGATTGTGGTGATTGTTTCCTTACCATCAAACCATTTGAAGATAAAATTAAATCATCGATACAAGCAAGTTTGGGAATATTTTAATGAATATTTTGATTGAGTTATCTCACGAAAGGAATTCATGTAAAAAAAAATGAAAAGGAAACATAAAAAATTCCATTTAGAATCTAAGTGAAACAGTGAAAGAAAATAGAAATAAAGAAATCGAATTAATTAAATTAAAAATTCAGTTGACGAAATTTGAATAAGATAGAATTTTGTAATCAATATTTACGACGCAACGATAATTTGCACGGTCAAAAGTAAAAAAAAAAAAAAAATTAGAATTAATATTATTAATTTTTATTAAAAATTTTTTCTTCGATTGAATAATTATTCAATTATTTTCTTATCAACTTTAATCCGCACCCAATTATTTTTTTCGATTTCAACTTGAATTTTCGCTTGAGCTTAAAAAAAACATGAATGAGATTACGAAAATATTTTTCTCCCATTTGATAATTCTTCCGAAATTCTTTCTGAATTCTCTATTTCTTATGTCACATTATTATTTATTATTACTATTAATTAATTAATAGTTATTCTGTATCAGCGTGATATTTGCGTTCAAAATTTTTATACTATTAGTCTCACCAAGTATAAAATAAAATAACAAAGAAATTCTGAAAATTAATTTAGAATTCCATAATGCAGATCGATAATACAATTTTAGAAATAATGGTGAATTTTATTTGCAACTTTTTTTCCATTTGTCATTTTCCACCCACTTTCTTGTTTCTTCTTCAAAAATGACTTTAAATTTTTATGAAAATTTATCAAATGATTATATTAAGCTTTTAGAAAACGGAGATGAACATAATATCATTATTGAAGTTGGAGAAACTCCAGTTATGCAAACTTTCAAAGTTCATTCAACAGTTTTGTGTTACCGATGTCCTTATCTCTACGATGAATTTAAAAAATCAACTATCAATAACGATAATAATATTAAAATTATTCAAAAATCACAAATATCTGCTAAAGTTTTTAATTTTATTCTAAAGTAAGTGCTATATTAAATTGTATTTACTAGTAAAATAATATTTTAATAATTTATTAAAATGTTTAACAGATATATTTATGGAGCTACGATTAACCTTGAAAAAGTCGAAACATCTATTATTTTCGATCTTTTGATGACTGCGAATCAATTTCTTCTTGAAGAATTGGTCTTAAGACTTCAGACTTTTCTTATTGAAAATCATCCTTCTTGGTTAAAATTAAATTTTTCAAAAATTTATAATTCAAGTTTCCAAGCCGATTTTAAAGGACTTCAAAATTATTGCAACGATATAATCGCAAAATATCCTAACTTGATTTTTGAATCAAACGATTTTAATACTCTTCCAGAAACAGCTTTGGTATCTATTATTCAAAGGGATGATTTACAACTTGAAGAATCCAAAATTTGGGATTACGTAATTCAATGGGGAATTTCTCAAAATAAAACTTTACCTTCAAACATTGATGATTGGATTGATAAAGATTTTCAAATTTTAAAAAACACTTTACAACAATGTTTACCCCATATTCGATATTTTCAAATTTCCAATAAAAACATCATGGAAAAAGTATATCCATATCAACAAATTCTCAATAAAAAATTAATGACCGATATTTTAAAATATTCCATGGATCTGAACGAACCTATGACCTCAACAATTTTACCACCTCGTAAAATAGTCACCACTCAACTTCCAAATCGTGGAAATACTTTTCAAATTACTTCATTAATTATTACAAATGAACATGCAGCTAATATTGCGTCATGGATTGATAAGAAAGAAGTAACATATGATGTAAATAATAATCCATATGAATTCAATCTTATCCTTCGCGGGAGCAGGGATGGATTTGAACCTAAAGTATTTTGGAATTTATGTGATCAGAAAACAAATCTTGCTGTTGTTGTGAAAGTTAAAGATACTGACGAGATCCTTGGTGGTTACAATCCTATTGGTTGGAATTCCAATTTATATGGGCAATATTCTACAACCAATGACAGTTTTATTTTTTCTTTAAAAAATGGAAATATCGAAAATAATATTCTTAGTCGTGTAAAAGATGCAAGTACTGCTATTTATAATTCTTATCAGCATATTTCAAATTTTTGCAATGATTTTTTTATGCCTAGTAATCAAACATTTTATGTTAATTGGATTCAAAGCTATGAAAAACTAATTAGAAAAAAAACTGGTTCATTTTCAATAGATGATTATGAAATTTTTCAAATTAAAAGAGATAAAATATTTTAATTAATTAATATATTTTATGATATTTAAGGAATGTTATATTAAAGTAAATGATTATTCTAAAATAAAGCAATAAATTTATTATAGTTAAAAAAGAACTCAGTTAGTTTTTAACATTTATGGTCATTCATAAGGGTTTCCGTTTTACATTTGAGAAATGCCAAATTAAAATATCACGAAAGTTCTATAAATTTTAGATTTCATTATTATGACAGTGACAAAATAATTATTGAACTATGGAAGTGTGATAAAAATTTTATAATGGCACGTGTGAACGAGCTTAAGTCATCTTTGTTTTATCAATTATTTTCTAGTTTACAATGCTCGTAAAAATTAAATTTGATATTATTTTGAAAGAGGGATAGATAAATTAACTAATTTATAAATACAATGATTAATATAATAACTTTTGAAAGTAACATTAATATTCATATATAGGTTCAATTGGATTAGGGCAAGCATCTGTTTTAAATCCCATTGATTCAAGTATAGAAAAAATTCTGATCCAATTGGAGATTTATAATTCCCACCTTTTTGGATCAAGTAATCTAGTGTTTCTCCAGGAACGAAACTATATGTCATCAAAAAATCGGGAGTTGTTTCATATCTTTCGTCGCTGACTAGAACCTATTTCATCATTCCAACTTGTGCGATTCGCAGGTGTAAAGGACATACTATCAATAGTAGTTGCTGTTTTAAATGCAAATTTTGCGACAAATTCGGAGTAGGTATTAAATGAAGTTCCAATAGGTACGGCCTCATTTATTCCGGAATTTTAACATCACGAAAATTTTCAAAAATTTTTTTCACGGACCTTTTTTTAATCCAAAATATTTCCGCAAATATCGATGTTACAATGAAAAACGCTTATTATCTTGTAGCCCTAAACGAGGCGTTTCTATCTATAATAAAAAAATTTTAGTAGAAAATTGCGAGCGAAGTCATAAAAACGTAAATTTGCGCAAATATTTTCAAAAATTTACGTAGATCCTGAAAACTTTCGAAAATATCCGCCTTATAAAATTTCCGGATGAACGCTTCGCCTTTAAGATCACTTCTCCGAGCAGGAGTTTCTCGAGCTCTATAATGGTAAATATCACCATTTTTTGAACGAAATTGATTTTCTTAACCATCATCATTATTGCTGTTATTATTAATAGGTGATCCAATATTTGCTTTGATTTTTTCTTCTACATCGCCTTTTTATGGTAGTTGTAGTAGTATTATCAGAAGTATTAATATTATTATTTGATGCAATTGAATCAATGATGTCATCATTGTTGTTGCTGGTTGAAGTTGTAATGTGTGAAATAATGTTGTTATTGATGCTGTTGTTGAAAATATTAAGAATATAATGATTTGTAATACTTGGTAAGAAAATTATCTTCGTGGTTGTTGTTATTCTAGTTGAAAAGGTGGTTGTTGTGATTGTTGTAAATGGAATCGCAACAATATTTTCTCTATCGGAAACAGCAGTAGAAGTCATGATTGAGGAAGGTTAAAGAAAACAACGGACGCGTTACATAAGATAGACTTTATTATTAAATATTTACGAGAATATTTAAAAACAAAATTAATGATAAATTCAAACTGAAAATAATGAATAATTATAATATTACTATTATTATTTATTAAAGCTTTATCAAATAATGTAATTGATAAAAATCATTTAGATAATTTAATTTTTACAAGAATAAAATTTTTTAGAAATAGTGGATAAATTAATTTGATTAATTATTAAGATTATTATAGCAACTAAAAGCGAATTATAAACTTATATTTTATATTTAAATTCATCATTATATCGGAATGGTTTTGATAAGAAAAGTTTGAAGTTTGTACCAATTCTTCAAGTTGAAATTGATCGTAGTCAAAAAGATTGACTGTAACTCCATAAATATTTCTATTAAATATTTTGTAATTATATTAATGGAATATTTTAATGACTTTTTAATATTTAAATACCAAAGACTTTAATGGTTTCTGAAAGATTCTAATATTATCATCGTCATTTTAAACTTCTTTTTTCTCTTTTGCTTTTTCTTTCAAATACGGCATTAAATTTTTTTTTGGAAAGTTTATCAAGTGATTTTTTTGATTTATCAAAGTTGGAGAATCATTCCCAACTTAAAGTTCATTCAACAGTTTTGTGTTACAAATGTCCTTATCTATACATAATCAACTATTCGAGTCTTTTTTTAGTTTCGATGTATATTTGTCGTACAGACAATCTCACAAATATCAGATATTTCCCATTTTGTTAACGCCCTTTCTTTTCCGACTCTGTAAAAAAAAAAAATGGCTCTAAAATTTTTTGACAAGTTATTTTATTGACTACTAAATGATTAAGACGATTACAATATGATCATTGAAGTTCAAAATAAGGATAAATCTTTCACGGCACATCCTGATGTATTAAGATACCAATCATCATATTTTCGTAAAGTATTCAGCCGAATGAAAATGTCAAGACCATTATTAATTCAAACATTTTGGCTCAAAAAATTTTTGTTATTATTCTCAAGTAAGCTTGTTATCAATAATAAAATGCTATATATTATCATTTTATAAATATTAACTTTCAGATTATTATTTATTTTACGTAGATATATTTATGGAGGAATTGTTAATTTGGAGAACGTAGAACCAGATTTAATACGAATTTGAACTTGATGAATTATCAACAAATTAAAAACTCTTCTCATTGGCACTAAAGCTTCTCGGTTAAAATTATATTTCTCTCTTATTTATCGTACCATTTTTAATGAATTCAATTGTAAAAAATTTTACAATTATATTATTACAAAAGAAAATTTTCTTACATTAAAAACTAAGTTACCGCGATGTCCATATGCTACCATTTATTCGTTATTTTCGCCTTTCATTTATTGAAACTTTTGATAAAATTAGGCCTTATAAAAAAACAACTTTGGAACGATATTAATCAAAATATAGCAGCTCCTGGCCGACCAATGAAATCAATTATTTTACCAGTTCGGTGTCCGCTTCGTTACGTAATTACCTCTTCGGCAAGAACTAAATGAACCTTTCTCAACAATTATTTCTGAAGAACGTCCTGCAGAAATTTCTAGTTGGATTGATCGTAAAGAAGCTGCTTATTTAACAACAAATATTCCATAAATTTGAATTAATTCTATGTGGAACTATTTGCGATGGTCATTGCTAAAACAATTGTGGTAATGACTGATGAAATACTTGGATTTAGCATGGGACAATGGTCACGTTCTATGGATGGGTCAATCGAAGGAATAAATGAAAGTTTTATTTTTTCATTGAAAATAATAATATTCGATTTCTATTTTTAGCAGAGTAAAAAATATTCAATATGTAATTCGTAATGCATCCAAAATAAGTTTGATTCAAATTTCTTTGATTTTTACTTATTTTTGAAAATACGATTTTACTTTAGATAAGGTCGATCGATATTTAAATATATTAGAATGAACTGTAAAAGATTTTTCCTTATTTTCAACTTCAATGATTACATTGTAATCATCTTTATCATTAAGAAGTTTAATAAAGTTTGAAATAACTTGTCGAAAAATTTTGAAGATGTTTTTCTTTTTGAAAATTATTGAGTCGAAAAAATTAAAGAAACAAAAAATGGCATAATGAAATGAATTATTGCCATGATTATTACCATTAATTTATATGATTTTTACAAAATTTTTTCTTTATATTTATTATGCGCATTGAAATCAAATCATTAAATAATTACATTAAATAAATAATTAATTAATTAAATAATAATTACATTAAATAATAATATAATAATTAAAATTTGACCAATCGCCACAGACTTATTATTGGTTGTAATAAATGAAGTGAAAATGTAACCATTTTTACACGAAAGAACTTGCTAAACTGATAAAGTTATTTATTCATTCATTTAAAAATATTTTTTTTTAACTTTATTTATTTATGTATAAATGGTAACCGTTTAAATCGAAAAGAATAAAATAAAATATAAACAAATAAAAAGAATATCAGTTGAATATAATAAATAAATATATTTAAATTATTTAAGAATTCTCGAGTTACAAATTGAAGAACTATATAATGAATTACGGAAATATTTTCTTGGTTATTTAAAAGAAGGGAATCAGAAATTGGAATTCAAATTAAAAAATCTGAAATATTTCTAGAAAATCATGAATCGACGACCAACACAACAACTACAACACCTCTTAATTATCAAATACATCCACAAGCAATTTATACTAGTCGACTTCTTAATTATTCAAGTCTTCCGAAATCCAAGAATGAAGAAAATTTCGAAAGGGAACTTGAAGAATTAATAATGTATCAGTAAATATTGTTATTTTTATCATATTATTTTTATAATTAATTAAATTATATTAATTTATTTCCATCTTATTTAGGTGATTCTGTAATAATTGATTTGAATATATAAATTTATTTAATATTATATATCGTTTCTTTTATTTTTTTATTTTACTTATTAAAATTTTTAATATTGTAAAATCTTAACGCAAAATATAACAGAAAATAATATGGGTAATATATTTATTTAATTATCATGACATTATGTGTACTGAAGATTTAAAAGTCGTTACTCTATAAATTAAATTAAGAAAACTAATAATAATAAACAATTTATTAATGGAAATATTATTTATAATCTTAATGGTAGAATTTTTTAGAGTAGTTTAAAAATAATAAATGTGAAATACAAACTCACATTGAAATATTGAGCGAAATAACAAGTAATGCATTAATGACATTCAAGAATAAACGTTTGAATATATTTACAAAAATGAATGTATTAATATTTATATTTTATAACTTCCATTCTCGCAAATAAAGAAAGCCTCTAAAGAATTTTTCTAGTTATTCATCATCATCTAAATTTATAATTAAAACAATTATTAAATTATATTAAAATGAAAAAAATTTAATTTTTTTTTATTTTATTTTGTTTACGACCACACCACAAAATAAAAAAACCAAAAAATATATATATACGAAAATAATCAAAATATTTGTCTTTTTTTAATTAATTTTAAATGGCTAGGAAAATTTAAAGAAAATAATAACACAAGGCAACAAAATGAATTATAATGAATTATTTTCCTTTTTTTAACTTATTAAAGTAATCGTTTGTCATTTAAGTTTGCATTGTATACGCAAAAAAATTTTTGTAAAGAAATAATTTATTTTATCTTTCGTTATAATTAATTTCAATTAAAAAAAAATGCAATAACTATCTATAAATTTATTGTTATCATTTTCCAAAAAAAGGAATTTTTTGATTAACAAACAAGAAAAGACTGTTGCTTAAACTATTAGTACAAACAAATGAAATGCGGGAACTATCCTGAGTTTTTTTTTCATGGCTTAACATAATTAATTTATAATAATTTGTTAAATTCAGTTGACATTTAATTAATACTATTATTTTTATTTTAATAACCAATATTTATTATAATAAAATAAATGTTTAAAAAATAAATTGCATTTTTCTAATAAGATAAAATTTTAACACAATTTACAATAATATTGTTTGAAAATAAAAATAAAAATAATAAAGGATTCAATACATTCAAAAAATACATTAAGCCAAAAAAAATAAGGTTTATCATTAAAAAATGACGTCTTCTGATTCTAATAAATTATTAAAATCTGTTAATGCTTCATTATACTTTTCTGACTTTAGATAAGTTTCTCCTCGTAATCTCAATGCAAGATAATTATTTGGTTCTAATTCCAATAATTTATTAAAATCTGTTAATGCTTCATTATACTTTCCTAACTTTTGAAAAGTTTCTCCTCGTAACCCTAATGCAAGGGCATTATCAGGTTCTAATTCTAACAATTTATTAAAATCTATTTTTGCTTCATTATACTTTTCTAACTTTAGATAACTTTCTCCTCGTAATCTTAATGCAAGAATGTTATTTGGTTCAATTTTCAATATTTTATCATATAAAAAATCACGATTATTCGGTTGAATTTCTAAAGATTTATTAAAATCTATTAATGCTTCATTGTACTTTTTTAATTCAAAATAGGTTTCTCCTCGTAATCTTAATGCGAGATAATTATTTGGTTCTTTTTCTAATGAATTATTAAAATCTATTAATGCTTCATTATGCTCATCTAACTTTAGATAAGATTCTCCTCGCAACCTTAATGTTAAAGCATTATTTGGTTCTAATTTTAATAACGTATCAAAATCTATCATTGCTTCAATATTCTTTCCTGACTTTAGATTTGTTTCTCCTCGAAATTTTAATGCAAGAGCATTATTTGGTTCTATCATCAATATTTCATCACACTTATCAAGAATTTCTGATTTTAGAATTTGATCATTTGGTTGATCTTCGAAAGATTTATTAAAATCTATTAATGCTTCATTGTAATTTTTTAATTTTATATAGATTTCTCCTCGTGACTCTAATGCAAAGTGATTATTTGGTTCTAATTCCAATATTTTATTAAAATCTTTTAAAGCTTCATTATACTTTTTTGTCCATTGATAAGTTTCACCCCGTAATCCTAATGCAAGAGTATCGTTTGGTTCTTTTTCCAATATTTTACTAAAATTCATTATTGCCTCATCGTACTTCTCTAACCATCGATAGGATTTTCCTTGGAACCTTAATGCAAGAGTATTATTCGGTTCTATTTCTAATATTTCATTATATTTGTCAATATTTTCTTCATGTAAAAGTGAGCCAATAAATATTTCTGATGAATCATGATAATCGATTAATGCTTCATTATATTTTTTTAACTTTAGATAAGTTTCTCCTCGTAAAGTTAATATTAATTCCTGATCTTTTGATTCTAGTTCTAATTCTAGTAATTTATTAAAATCTGATAATGCTTCATTATAGTTTTCTAACTTCAGATAAGTTTCTCCTCGTAATCTTAAAGCAAGAAAATTATTCGGTTCTAATTCTAATAAATTATTAAAATCGATTACCGCTTCATTAGTTTGCGATGAATTATTCCTCGCAATTCTAATGCAAGAGCATTATTTGGTTCGATTTCTAATGAACTAGTAAAATCTATCAATGCTTCATTATACTTATTTAACTTTTGATAAGTTTCTCCTCGTGATCTTAATATTCGAGCATTATTTAGTTTCAATAGAGACATTTCGCTACATTAATAATAGTTTTGCTTGAACATTAAATTTTTAACTTTTTTTATTTAATTTCAAGCCGTAAATAAAAAAATTCAAAAATTAATAAATATTAAGTAATATTATTTCATGTGATTGTATTATTTGTACCATAAATATTAAGTAATATTATTTCATGTGATTGTATTATTTGTGCCATTATGCCGAGAAAAGAAATTGATTTTTATTGACATAATATTGGGTCAGTACAATGACAACACTGCATAGCATAGTAACACGGTCTATTAACTTTAAGATTCTCCATTCGTTTTCTAAAAAAATCATTTAAGGTTTCAAAACATTTAATGCCATATTAGAAAAATCAGAAGAACAAAGTTGTATTTGTCGTACAGACAATGACATTTTTTTTGATAATTTATAAAAAGAAAAAAAAAATGTATTTAAAATTTTTTGATAAGTTATCTCAAAACTTTATTGAACTTATGTTCATCTCCATTTTCTAAAAGCTTAACATAATCATTTGATAAATTTTCATAAAAATTTAAAGTCATTTTGAAGAGAAAATATGTAAAATGGAAAAAGGTGTGTCGATTTTATTCGGTCGGCCTTTTTTGGTTTCAATCAATATTTCTTTGTGTATTTGTCATACACTCATTCTATTTTTCATATGAACACGATTCGTGTAAAGACAATCATGTAAATAACATGTAGTTATATTTGAAACATTTGATATTGATAAGTTTTTTGAGGAAAATCGTTCTTTTTTGGGGAAAAGAAAATAATCTGTGTTTTGGATTTTCAGAGTAATAAAATAAAAATTGTCATTTTATTTTATTTTTTTTTGGTAAATAAATGATTCAAAAGGTCCGTAACCAGTGGCATCAGACCTAAAAGTTAAGAGATGCACTGATAGGTTTGTTTCTTTGACAATCACCATCTCGTTTTTTGTAAAAGGATTTCCATGTTTTTTTTTTTTTTTTTTTGGATTTTTAATAAAATAAACAGCTCATCATCGCAAAAATAAATTTTTATTTTCGTGCGGTGGGGTATTTTTTTCTTTAAAATGAACTCAGAAATTTTGAATTTTTAAAATCGGTGTGACTACAAATTCCATCCGAAATAATAAATTTATCAATTATTAAATTTATTGATCACATGTTGAGCAGTAATTGAATTGGACTTATTATATATATATATATATATTTAATACCTTAACCTTATAATCTTGAAAATTATTGTTACAATTAATTAATTACTTATAATTTGTTAATCCTCAATTCACATCAAGTAAAATACCATTTTTTTTATCATATGTTTATTTTCTATTTTTCCATATTTGCTTGAATTCTATAAATGAGATAAGAAGAATGCAATTCAACGTTTCATTTACGGATTAATAATCATGTGCAGCATTTCTTTTAAATATAAATCACTCATATTAAATTATTAAATTATGCACTATTTAAATATTTCAAAAAAAAACTCTATGGCTAAGCTTCATCTTTAAATGGTTTAGAAGCTTTATTAAAAATAAATTTGTTGATAAAATAATATTCATCGTTGATTAGTAGAATTCAACATCTCACTTGTCTTAATCTCACGATTCAATAATTTCTGTAAGTATACCACAAATCTACTTAAAGGCAGAATAGTTATAATTTATTTTGTAGTTGAGAAAAAACTGTCAAAATATTTCTTTAGACAAAGATAATAATATTAAAAATTAGAAGTATATTATAGTAACTTATTTGTCTATAAGAAAATCAATTTCTTTTCTCGGCAGTTTGTACTTAATGGTCACAAATAATTAGTTTACACAGCACGTAACACAATCCATAACCCTTAACTTTGAAATATACAGGGGTACGGAATTTTTATTTAGTTTGAAAATTTAATAAAAAAAACAATCAAAAAATTAAGCTATTAGCGTAGTGAAATGTTGCCTTGTAGCCGTTTCACATTTTCTATTTAAAATTTTGTAATGATTTTTATGTAGTATATAAATTCTTCTGTAGCAATATTTGAATACATATAAGAAAAATTCTTAATTCTCCAGATGGAATTTTAACAATTATTCATAAATGTAAAGACCTTAATTGCTGTCAATGCAATATAAAAACTTTTTACCTTTTTAAAGATATCAGAAATTATTTTGTTAATAAAATAAAAAAAATATTATGTCAATTACGAATATATTTAAATGAATTATAATACAAGAATAAAAAATGGTGATTGTTCCCAAGAACAATATAAGCTGTTTATAAAACCAACATTTTTCTTATTTTATTAATTAATAAAGGTACTTGATTTTTCAGGAAATGAATTTGCAGAATTTGAATTATATAAATTGGAACAATGAAGTTTCATTCCAGCGATAATATTAGTTATATAAAATAATCGATAAAAAATTTTTTAAATCTTACAATCAAAACGTGATAATTAGCAAGAAATTATCATAAAATAAAATCATCAAAAATAAAAATAAAAGTAATTTGATTTTTACGTACTCAGAATAATAAAGTATCAATCTTTTTTATTCTTAAAGCATATCATTTATCAGAAAAAAATATTCGACGTTAAATGGATTAATGTAAAAGTAAAAAATATTAAAAAACTATTTTAATAGAAGAATAAAATGACAAAACCATTTAAATATCAAAATCATTCTCGTTAATCACAAAATCTGCTTGACTTGAATGAGAAATTTTAACTAAAAAATGTCGTCAAATATGCATTAATTAGCAATTTTGAATATTAATTATTAATAAGCAGAATACGAATTACCTTCTGAAACTGATTCTTTGCGTTCTGAATAAAAATATAGGTTATGATTTTTACAATTATTTTAATTTTTAATAAATTGAATTGAAACTTACCAATCACCATTAATTCAAATTGTCCAATTATAAAATTTAAAGGTCTGCTTCTATAAATGGCTTCTGGATGATAATTTTGATAACTATTTTCTTCCCCTTCTCCTAAAAGTTTTAATTCTTTTCTTAAGTCTTCAGCTTGAATAAATTGTTCTTCATTTTCTTTTCCCCAACACCATTTATAAAATTGCTCCCTGATTTCTCTTATATTAGGTCTGTTAAGTGGATTTGAATTCCAACATCTTTTTATTAAATTACTAAATACCTTTGGTGTATCTTCAGTAATTTCTGGTCTCAATCCACCTTTGATGTTATAAATGAGTTCAGAATTATGAGGTCTATTTGAAAATGGCTTATGACCTGATGTAAATTCCCACATTAGTATTCCAAAACTATATACGTCTGAAGCTTGACTATATTTAAAATCTTCAAATATTTCAGGAGCAACATAAGGCACTATTCCACATACATAATTTGTTGAATTATCAATATTTCTACATAATCCTAAATCAGCTATTCTAATTGAACCAAGAATTCCATTAACTCCCATTAAAATGTTTCCTGAATGAAGATCTCGATGAATAAGTTTATTGTTATGAATTTGCTCAATTCTGAATAATAAAGTTATTTAAAGTTAGTATTGATATTTATTTAATTAAACTTAATAAATTAATACATACCCCGCTGCAATACAATATAATCTTTCTAACCTAGTTTGCCAAGTAATTTCATCAAAATTTCTACTTAAGTCATTATGCAAACTTCCATCTTCTGCAAATTCCATTACCATAATATTGTTATTAGTATCAGGATCTCTGGTTATTCCATAGCATTGAATAATAAAATCATCGGAACTTGTTATTCCATGAGATATTACCTAAATAATTGTAAAATATAATTCATTAATAAATATTTATTTGTATTTAAACAAAATGATAAAATTATTAAAGTGACATACTTCTTTCAAAAAACTATCTGTCATATTTTTAGAATTATGTAGATTTTTAAGAGCCACCTTGATTTCATTTTCTCCATCTTTGATCCAAATAGCACTGTTTACTACACCAAAACCACCTTCTGCTATATATTTTATATTTTTAAATCGAGAATATGGAATCCAATTTATTAATTCACTTGACTCTGTTATTAACATTATTGATTCAGTTTGTTGCTCTTGACTCTTGGAATCTGTTATCGATTGGATTTTGCTTTTTTCTGTTTCTATTATTAGATTTAATATTGAAATATCATCTGGATTTATTTTCAATATTTTATTAAAATCATCAAGTGCCTCTTTATATTTTTTTAGTATTTTATAATTACTTCCTCGTAATCTTAATATATGAATATTATTTGGTTTTAATTCTAATAATTTATTAAAATCTGTTGATGCTTCGTTATACTTTTTTAACTTTTGATAAGTTTCTACTCTTAATATTAATGCAAGATAATTATTTGGTTCCAATTCTAATAAATTATTAAAATCTTTTAATGCTTCATTATACTTTTCTAATTTTTGATAAGTTTTTCCTCGTAACACTAATGTAAGAGCATTATTTGGTTCTAATTCTAATAATTCATTTAAATCTTTCAATGCTTCATTATACTTTTCTAACTTTAGATAAGCTTCTCCTCGAAACCTTACCGCAAGAGCATTATTCGATTCTACTTCCAATATTTCATTATACTTGTTAATAATTTCTTCATGTAAATTTTGATTTTTTGGTTGATTTTCTAAAGATTTTTTAAAATCTATTAATGCTTCATTGTGCATTATTAATTTTTGATAGGTTTCCCCTCGTGATCTTAATGCAAGATAATTATATGGTTCTAATTCTAATAAATGATTAAAATCTATTAATGCTTTATTATACTTTTCTGACTTTTGATAAGTTTCTCCTCGTAATCTTAATGCAAGATAATTATTTGGTTCCAATTCTAATAAATTATTAAAATCTTTTAATGCTTCATTATACTTTTCTAATTTTTGATAAGTTTCTCCTCGTAACATTAATGTAGGAGCCTTATTTGGTTCTAATTCTAATGATTCATTAAAATCTTTCAATGCTTCATTATACCTTTCTGACTTTAAATAAGTTTCCCCTCGTAATCTTAATGCAAGAGCGTTATGTTCTATTTCCAATATTTCATTATACTTGTTAATAATTTCTTTATGTAAATTTCGATTGTTTGGTTGACTTTCTAAAGATTTTTTAAAATCTATTAATGTTTCATTATGCTTTATTAATTTTTTATAGATTTCTCCTCGTGATCTTAATGCAATATAATTATATGGTTCTAATTCTAATAAATGATTAAAATCTAATAATGCTTCAATATACTTTTCTGACTTTTGATAAGTTTCTCCTCGTAATCTTAATATATGAATATTATTTGGTTCCAATTCTAATGATTTATTAAAATCTGTTAATGCTTTATTATACTTTTCTGACTTTAGATAAGTTTCTCCTCGTAACCTTAATGCAGGATAATTATATGGTTCGATTTTTAATAAATTATTAAAATCTGTTAATGCTTCATTATACCTTTCTGACTTTAAATAAGTTTCCCCTCGTAATCTTAATGCAAGAGCGTTATCTGGTTCTATTTCCAATATTTCATTATACTTGTTAATAATTTCTTTATGTAAATTTCGATTGTTTGGTTGACTTTCTAAAGATTTTTTAAAATCTATTAATGCTTCATTGTGCTTTGTTAATTTTTGATAAGTTTCTCCTCGTGATCTTAATGCAAGATAATTATTTGGTTCTAATTCTAATAAATGATTAAAATCTATTAATGCTTCATTATACTTTTCTGACTTTTGGTAAGTTTCTCCTCGTAATCTTAATATATGAATATTATTTGGTTTTAATTCTAATGATTTATTAAAATCTGTTAATGCTTCATAAGACTTGTCTGACTTTAGATAAGTTTCTCCTCGTAACCTCAATGCAGGATAATTATATGGTTCGATTTTTAACAAATTATTAAAACCTGTTAATGCTTCATTATACCTTTCTGACTTTAGATAAGTTTCTCCTCGTAATCTTAATGCAAGAGTATTATCTGGTTCTAATTCTGATAATTTATTAAAATCTGTTAACGCTTCATTATACTTTTTTAATTTTTGATAAGTTTCTCCTCGTAATCTTAATACAAGATAATTATTTGGTTCTAATTCCAATGTTTTATTAAAATCTCTTAATGCTTCATTATACTTTTTTAACTTTAGATAAGTTTTTCCTCGTAATCTTAATGCAAGAGCATTATCTGGTTCTAATTCTAATAATTTATTAAAATCTTTTAATGGTTCTTTATACTTTTCCGACTTTAGATAAATTTCTCCTCGTAATCTTAATGCAAGATAATTATTTGGTTCCAATTCTAATAAATTATTAAAATCTTTTAATGCACTATAATACTTTTCTAACTTTTGATAAGCTTCTCCTCGTAACCTTAATGCAAGAACATTATTTGGTTCAATCCCCAATATTTCATTATACTTGTCGATAATTTCTTCATGTAAATTTCTATTATTTGGTTGACTTTTTAAAGATTTATTAAAATCTATTAATGCTTCATTGTAATTTTTGAATTTTTGATAGGTTTCTCCTCGTAATCTTAATGCAAGATAATTATTTGGTTCTATTTCTAATAATTTATTAAAATCTGTCAATGCTTCATTATACTTTCCTGACTTAAGATATGTTTCACCTCGTAATCTTAATGCAAGAGCATTGTTTGGTTCTTTTTCCAATACAATACTAAAATCCATTGATGCCTCATTATACTTTCCTAACGTTTTATAAGCTTCTCCTCGTAACCTTAATGCAAGAGCATTATTTAGCTTTAATAAGGACATTCCACTACGCTAATGATAATTTTGCTTAAATATTGAATTTTTAACTTTTTTTTATTACAACTGCATTAAAATCAAATGAAAAAAAATTATTAAAAAATAATACTGTGCAAATTGGCTTTCTTGTCAAATATATTGGGTCAGTTTTTCGTTTTTTTTATTAAAGGGACTTAGTAGCTTCCGTTTTGGTAACTAATCCAGTTAACTTTACATTATTAATTAAAATATGCTCCTTTACTACAAAATCAATCATAACAATGCCGCCTTTGAGTAGAGTTGTGGTATTAGAATATCAGTAAATTTATATTCTTATTTTAATAGCTGATAATGGAAATTCTACCACATGGGTGATGATCTCCCACGGATTAGGATTTAGTATCACAGATTTACCTATGTGATTAAGGATTAGTTACAGAAATTTTCTCACCATCCATTGGATCATGATATTTTATCCATATCAGATAGAATTTAAATTTATTTATTACCATTAATTTATTTAGGAAATGGAATAGAAGAACATTTTATTAAAAAAAAATACATAATAAATGATCTAAAAATCAATTGCAATACGTATTGGCACATTAAAATATAAATATAATGTGTTATGATAATTCTATTTGTGGTAAAAAATTATTAACTCCTTGAATCTAAAATTAAAATTCACAAGATATTAACTAAGAATAATTAATTTAAGATTATGATCTTTTATTTTAGTTATCTTTAAATATATTATATTGAATCTTGCATCGTCATTTTTTGGAAACCTTTGAAATTCTACTGTGTTAGTAATTGTTCCTTTTGTGTCGTGTTGCGTGCACACATCATCTTAAAAAAACAATAATTTACAAATAATTTGTGCCTTTATCACTACATTTAAATGTGTGATAATTTCTTGTAATATTTTTTTTACTCGATTTTCTTCAAGACAGGATAAAATAAGGCGATAAGTGATTAATAGTTAACAGAATGCATTTTTTTTTTAATTTTTATTGAATTTTTTTGGTTTTTTTTTCAATAATTTCAATAAAAATACATTAATAGTTAAAATGATATATTTTTTTGGTGATCGCTATTCACCATTCCTTGACATCTACCACAAGGTATTAAAATTTGAAAATTCGAGTTAGGTCTTTCAGTTTTTATTAATCTTATTTTTGTTCTGCTTCAAACAATTTTTTGCTTTTAAATTATTATGATAATGTGAAAAATGTAAATTATTAAAATAAAATAATGAATATGTGAAGGAATGTCAGTGTAGTTTATTAGAACATAAAAGAAAGACAATCTAAATTAAAAAAATAAAAATAAAAATAATAATAAAATCAAATCAAATTGAGCTTAAAAACAAAAGATCTCTTCTGCTCCAACAGTAAATATCACCATTTTTTGAATGACAATGATTTTCTTGTTTTTTATCATTATTGCTTTTATTAGTAATAGGGGATTTAATGGTTGCTTCTATGTCATCTTTTTGTGCAGTTGATGTAGTAGTAATAGAAGTATTTATTGTTTTTGGAATTTGTAATAAAAAAGGTATTGGCTTTAGCAATAGTAGTAGGGGAGAAATAGCTTGAATACATTGATTACAATTTAATAATTTATTTATCAAATTATTCCCTCCATAACCCTCAATTATTATTATCATTGTCATTTGAATTTCCATTCTAATTAATAGTTCTAATCATTAATATATTTATTTTACCACCAGGATAACGATACTAGTATAGTTGATGTTTCTGATATTATAAAATTTCGAATACTTATGGTGACTATTATTAGTAATCTTTGGTATACTTGAAATATTTGATGGAATCGTTGTGTCGAATCAAGGAGGATATTAATGAATGAAGGGAACGCGAATGTGGTACTTAGTAGTAATATATTTATAATTGACAAGTTTTAAAGCTCAAATATATTTAAATACTTAAATAATAACGTATCACAGTAATTACTCAAGACACCCATATTATTAATAAAGGTCGAAAAAGTGAAAAAGGAAATAAATAATAATAATAAATAAAAAAGGGAAAATTATACACAAAATTTCCGTTTAATAATTAAGTAATCTAATAATAAGAAACAGGTGAGGTAAACTAACAATGAATAAAGAAATTATACCCTCATCATTTCATAATTGCCATCATTATCATCATCGCCTATTATATCACCCCATTGTATTTTCCCTTCATGCATACACACTTCCCATTCTCTCTTACACATTTGAACAATTTTTATTTATTTTATACCAAGAAAACACATATTCATTAATAATTTATCAAAGAGTAAATTAAAATAATAAATCGATATCTAATATTAAATCTTGTTATTACAATCCCTTTCTCCTTCCTTTTTTTTAATATCAAATAAAGTAATAATTAAAATGATGATAATTAAAGTAATAATTAGGTATTAAAAATAAGGTTTTTAATAAATTAAAGAAATTCTTTATTTTATTAAGTAAATAAGAGTTATTAGACATTAATAATGTAACTTACTCTTATAACTATTCACAAATTTATATATAAAAAAAGCCCTCTTCTAAAAGGAATTTCTAAATAAAGTTCTAAAAGTTCCCCATTCACAATTTCGCTAGTTGAATAATAATAAAAAAACACTTACATATTTCACACACATAGTCTAATTAATTCCATATTCCTAAAGGAGAGAAGAGGCAAGTATCATTTTTCTTTTTTATTTGATTTTTTTTTTAAAAGAAATAAAAATAGATCCTTCGCCATATTCCTGAAAGAGAAGAGGTAAATATCATTTCTTTTTTTATTTTAATTTTTTTTTTAAAAAAATAAATATAAAAATAGATACCTTCACCGCCGTAGTATCATTTTTCTTTTTTATTTGATTTTTTTTTAAAAAAATAAAATAAATCCTTCACCGCCATACACCTATCCAACTAATTCCGTATTCCTAAAGGAGAGAGAAGTATTGTTTTGCTTTTTTTATTTTAATCTTTAAAAAAAATAGATGCCTTCATCACCGTACATCTGCCTAACCGATTCCATATTCCTAAAAGGAGAGAAGAAATAAGTATATTCTTTTTTTAAAATAAAAATAGATACCTTCGCCGCCGTACGCTTGCCCAATCGATTCTGTATTCCTAAAGGAAAGAAGTAGATATCGTTTCTTTTTTTTAAAAAAAAATAAAAAAAGATTCTTCGGTGCCATATGTCCGCCCATTTCCTAAAGGAGAGAAAAAGTAAGTATCATTTTTCTTTTATTTTTATTTTAATTTTTTTTAAAAAAAAATAAAATAAAAATAAATACATCCATCCAAAAATTCTTCGCTGTTATATGTCCTTCCTAAAGAAGAGAATAAGTAAGTATCATTTTTTTCTTTTTTTTTTTATTTTAATTTTTTTTAAAAATAAATACCTTCGCCATCCATCCATCCAAAGATTCTTCGCTGTTATATGTCCGCCCAACCGATTGCATTTTCCTAAAGGCGAGAAGAAGTAAGCTTCATTTTTCTCTTTTTTTATTTTAATTTTTTTTAAAAAAAATAAAATAAAAATAAACACCTTCGCCATCCAGATCTGAACGGATATCTGAGGATATTCGTTTTATCCGAAAAAATTATCAGTACCAATCCGGATATCTGGATAGGTCTTAAACAGATCTCACCACTACTTTTTTTAAGTATTGCGCCGCGCTCATCACTGAATTAATTTAATAAATAATTTAATAAAATAATTTTTTTTCGATTTAATTTTTTTTATTTATTATAAAATAAATTAATTTCAAATCTTTTTTCGAAAAATTTAAGTATTACCGCGCCGCGCTCATAAACACTAAATTAATTTTTTTTTAAGTATTACCGCCGCACTCATATGATCACTGAATTATAAAATAGTTTATTTTAATTTTTTTTGTTTATTATAAAATAAATTAATGTCACCTATTAAATCTTTCTTCGAATAATTTAAATATTACCGCGCCGCGCTCATGATCACTGATAAAATTTGATTATTGTCGATTGAACTAGCCGTAGCCGTAGCCGGGTTATTATTATTGGATTGAATGGTAAATTGTAGGAACTAAAAGATTTTTGAATATCTGATGGATGTAAGGACACCAAACCACAAATAAAAAAATAAAATAAAAATCATAAAATTAAGTTGTGAAAACTTTATAAATTGACATTACATGAATTTTTTTTTTTGTCCGTCTATCCAATTATCTCCTCAGATTTTGTGCATCTTTATTGTCCGGAGCGTAAGCGTAGGACATTATACTTTTACGCATACGCACTAAGGTTGAAAATTGGTATCACATGAGCTCACATGAGGATTTCCGGTTGTAACGCCGCGCTACGTAAGCGCCACGTTTTGAAAAATAAAAATAAAAACAAATTTTCATGATTATCAAATCATTATCAATCTAAAAATTTATTGATTAATCAGATGAGTCATTATTAATTAATTAATGATTAATGAAATTATATTCNATAATTTAAATATTACCGCGCCGCGCTCATGATCACTGATAAAATTTGATTATTGTCGATTGAACTAGCCGTAGCCGTAGCCGGGTTATTATTATTGGATTGAATGGTAAATTGTAGGAACTAAAAGATTTTTGAATATCTGATGGATGTAAGGACACCAAACCACAAATAAAAAAATAAAATAAAAATCATAAAATTAAGTTGTGAAAACTTTATAAATTGACATTACATGAATTTTTTTTTTTGTCCGTCTATCCAATTATCTCCTCAGATTTTGTGCATCTTTATTGTCCGGAGCGTAAGCGTAGGACATTATACTTTTACGCATACGCACTAAGGTTGAAAATTGGTATCACATGAGCTCACATGAGGATTTCCGGTTGTAACGCCGCGCTACGTAAGCGCCACGTTTTGAAAAATAAAAATAAAAACAAATTTTCATGATTATCAAATCATTATCAATCTAAAAATTTATTGATAAATCAGATGAGTCATTATTAATTAATTAATAATTAATGAAATTATATTCGCGCGCTTCACTTTATGCTCCAGACTAACAACGGTTCCCGTTTCCTTAGTAAATAAAAATCACCATATATGATAATTTTAATTAGCCGACTTATCCTATTCTCAAAAAAATCGGCTGACTTATAACCGCTAATACTGACTGTTTCGACTTGATTATTCTCCTAAAATAAAAATGATCATAAGATCTGAACATATGACTAAAATTGGCTTTGTAAATTTGAAAAAAATACACATGTGAAAGGTGCAAATATTTAAGTAAAAACTAGACAGTTTAATAATGTATTAGGCATTCGTGTAAATGTATTTTTTTCAAATTTTGGCAATATAAACAACCATTTCATCCTGTTAAGAGTTTGAAAATTATGGTGTGGCGTTGAAGTGAATAAGATACTTCATTATGTTGAGAATGCAAAAATATCAAATGATTATGATAATTTTTAGTAAGAATTTCTTTACAAGTTAATTCTTTAATAATTCTAGATTGTTGTGATAACCATGGTTTCTTATTTAAGTGACCATTGTTCTTCCTATTTTTATTTTCATTTTTACTTTTATTTTTACTCTTTTCTATTCTTATTCCATTTCTATTTATATTTATTCTAATATATTTAATAGTTTTAGATGCATTTGTATTTAATTTTAAATTTATATATACATAAAATATTATTTTTAGTAGAATTTAATATAACTTTTATTTTAAATATCAAATTAAATTTATATGTCAATATATATAAATAAAATAAAAATATTATTTTTAGTAGAATATAAATGTATATAGTATATATATAATAATTGGTGCAAATTTTTTGAGAAAAGAAATTGTTTATGTAGCATTGCTTTTTATTTTTCAAAAAAAAAGATATCCAGATTTTTGTCATACAAGCAAGCCAAAATCATTGTTGTACAAATGCATGTAAAACTAAATTTATTTGATAATGTGATCGTTGGCAATATTTTTTTTAGATTTTAAAGAAACGAAGAAGTTATGGAAAGAAATGAAAGGAATGAAGAAATAAAAGATACTGGAGAAATAGAAGAAATGGAAGTTAAAGAAATAGAAGAAATGAAAGGAACAAGAAAAACGGAAGAAATGAAAGATATTGGAGAAACAAAAGAATTGGAAGAATCGGAAAATTTGGAAGAGTAGGCATATTGTTATAATAATTTATTACCTATAATAATTTGGATATTTAAAATTATTTTCCTAATCAATTATAAACTAATAAATACAATATAAATTATATTACAGTTTGTAAATATTAAGATTCATAATTATTGAAATCAAAGTTTCAATTTAATTAATTTAATTCAATATCATATAACAATTCTCTAATCAATTATCATAAACTAATAGTTAGTGAGTATTTAGATTCATAATTATTGAATTCAATGTTTCAATTTAATTAATTTAATGCAATATCATATAACAATTCTCTAATCGATTATCATAAACTAATAGTTAGTGAGTATTGAGATTCATAATTATTGAAATCAATGTTTCACTTTAATTAATTTAATTTAATATCATATAACAATTCTCTAATCGATTATCATAAACTAATAGTTAGTGAGTATTGAGATTCATAATTATTGAAATCAATGTTTCACTTTAATTAATTTAATTTAATATCATATAACAATTCTCTAATCGATTATCATAAACTAATAGTTAGTGAGTATTGAGATTCATAATTATTGAAATCAATGTTTCACTTTAATTAATTTAATTTAATATCATATAACAATTCTCTAATCGATTATCATAAACTAATAGTTAGTGAGTATTGAGATTCATAATTATTGAAATCAATGTTTCACTTTAATTAATTTAATTTAATATCATATAACAATTCTCTAATCGATTATCATAAACTAATAGTTAGTGAGTATTGAGATTCATAATTATTGAAATCAATGTTTCACTTTAATTAATTTAATTTAATATCATATAACAATTCTCTAATCGATTATCATAAACTAATAGTTAGTGAGTATTGAGATTCATAATTATTGAAATCAATGTTTCACTTTAATTAATTTAATTTAATATCATATAACAATTCTCTAATCGATTATCATAAACTAATAGTTAGTGAGTATTGAGATTCATAATTATTGAAATCAATGTTTCACTTTAATTAATTTAATTTAATATCATATAACAATTCTCTAATCGATTATCATAAACTAATAGTTAGTGAGTATTGAGATTCATAATTATTGAAATCAATGTTTCAATTTAATTAATTTAATTCAATATCATATAACAATTCTCTAATCAATTATCATAAACTAATCAATATAAATAGTATGTGAGTATTTAGATTCATAATTATTGAAATCAATGTTTCAATTTAATTAATTTAATTTAATATCATATAACAATTCTCTAATCAATTATCATAAATTATATTACAGCGAGTGAGTATTTAGATTCATAATTATTGAAATCAATGTTTCAAAGCGAGACCGCGCCGGTCACTTTAAAAAAAGAAATCAATGTTTCAATTTAATTAATTTAATTCAATATCATGTAACAATTCTCTAATCAATTATCATAAACTAATCAATATAAATAGTCGGTGAGTATTTAGATTCATAATTATTGAAATCAATGTTTCAATTTAATTAATTTAATTCAATATCATATAACAATTCTCTAATCAATTATCATAAACTAATNTAAATTATATTACAGCGAGTGAGTATTTAGATTCATAATTATTGAAATCAATGTTTCAATTTAATTAATTTAATTCAATATCATATAACAATTCTCTAATCAATTATCATAAATTATATTACAGCGAGTGAGTATTTAGATTCATAATTATTGAAATCAATTTAATTAATTTAATTCAAGTTAAATATCATATAACAATTCTCTAATCAATTATCATAAACTAATCAATATAAATAGTCTGTGGGTATTTTATTCATAATTATTGAAATCAATGTTTCAATTTAATTAATTTAATTCAATATCATATAACAATTCTCTAATCAATTATTATAAACAAATCAATATAAATTATATTACAGCGAGTGAGTATTTAGATTCATAATTATTGAAATCAATGTTTCAATTTAATTAATTTAATTCAATATCATATAACAATTCTCTAATCAATTATCATAAACTAATCAATATAAATAGTCGGTGAGTATTTAGATTCATAATTATTGAAATCAATGTTTCAATTTAATTAATTTAATTTAATATCATATAACAATTCTCTAATCAATTATCATAAACTAATCAATATAAATTATATTACAGCGAGTGGGTATTTAAATTCATAATTATTGAAACAATGTTTCAATTTAATTAACTTAATTCAATATCATATAACAATTCTTTAATTAATTATCAATAATATTTTTTAGTTTTGGAACATGTAATAAATGTCATCAAAATAATGTTAGATTCAATTGGTGCCATCCATGTAATGCTAAACAATTTCAAAATGAATTTGGTAAATGGACAAGTGAAAATAGAGAAATTGATGAATTTATTCAACAAATACAACTAAATGCAAATAACCGTCAAGAAATTATTGAGTGGATTCCATTTGACAAACTTGAGAATGTAACATACCTTGCTAAAGGGGGTTTTGGCACAGTATATAAAGCAAATTGGCTTGATGGATTTATTGAATTTCATAAAATAAAAAAAAAATGGTATAGATTTGGTAAACAAGCTGTTTGGTATAGGAATGGTAAACAAAGTGTTTGCTTGAAAAGTTTTGATAATTCCACAAATAAAAATGATTTTTTGCAAGAGGTAAATATTTCATGTTATTTAATTTCATTATTTTAAATATATAATAATTTTATTTTATGTTAATAAATATTTTAGATTAAAAATCAACTTAAGTTTAGAGGTAAAAATTCCATTGCAATATATGGCATCACTAAAAATCCAGCAGAAAATGAATATATGATGGTTATGGATTATGCAGAATATGGTAGTCTTCGAAAAGTGTTGAATAATACATTTGAAAAATTAACTTGGAAAAGAAAATATAAAATTTTATTGGAAGTTGTGATTGGACTTACAAATATCCATGAAATGGGCTTAATGCACAAAGATTTCCATTCTGGTAATATAGTTAATCAAAATTTAGTTCTAAGTTCTATTACTGATTTTGGACTGTGCAAACCAGTTACAGAAAATAATCCAGAAAATATTTATGGTGTAATTCCATACATGGCACCTGAGACATTGAGTAGAGGAGAATACACTCAAGCATCTGACATTTATTCTTTTGGAATGGTTATGTTAGAAGTTCTAACTAGTTATCCACCATATTATAATATTTCGCATGATGCAAATCTTGTAATGGACATTTGCAAAGGACTTAAACCTGAAATTAAGTGTGAAATTCCTCAATTTCTCAAAGAAATAATGGAAAAATGTTGGAATTTTGAACCTCTCAATCGTCCAACTGCTAAAGAATTGAAATCTCAACTTGAATCTTATGATAATTTTGATAATATTGAAATAAGAAATCAAGTAAACAAACAAATTAATGTAGCAAATAAATCAAACAAGAATTTTATTCAATATGATCCAAATGAAATGCATCCTAAAGCAATATATACAAGCAGAAATTTGTCTTTTCTGAAAAAAAAGAAAGTTGAAATTAATACACATGGTAATTACCTATATTTTTTAGCAATAAATGAATGATCATTTTAAAATATTTATATTCATTATTATTTGCAGATACAAAACAATTGGATCTTTTAATTCCTGATGGTATAAGTGAGTATTATATTTCTTGAATTATTTGTTTAATATNAGTTACAGAAAATAATCCAGAAAATATTTATGGTGTAATTCCATACATGGCACCTGAGACATTGAGTAGAGGAGAATACACTCAAGCATCTGACATTTATTCTTTTGGAATGGTTATGTTAGAAGTTCTAACTAGTTATCCACCATATTATAATATTTCGCATGATGCAAATCTTGTAATGGACATTTGCAAAGGACTTAAACCTGAAATTAAGTGTGAAATTCCTCAATTTCTCAAAGAAATAATGGAAAAATGTTGGAATTTTGAACCTCTCAATCGTCCAACTGCTAAAGAATTGAAATCTCAACTTGAATCTTATGATAATTTTGATAATATTGAAATAAGAAATCAAGTAAACAAACAAATTAATGTAGCAAATAAATCAAACAAGAATTTTATTCAATATGATCCAAATGAAATGCATCCTAAAGCAATATATACAAGCAGAAATTTGTCTTTTCTGAAAAAAAAGAAAGTTGAAATTAATACACATGGTAATTACCTATATTTTTTAGCAATAAATGAATGATCATTTTAAAATATTTATATTCATTATTATTTGCAGATACAAAACAATTGGATCTTTTAATTCCTGATGGTATAAGTGAGTATTATATTTCTTGAATTATTTGTTTAATATATTTATTTAAATAAATTAACAATATTTAAGTTTTGCATAGTTGAAGAAAATGAAATTCAAGAAAATTAATCTTTGTTGGGAATTTATTTTTTTAGTTTTGATATAACTTTGATATTTTTTCTAAAATTATTTTTTTATTTTATTATATTTTATATCTTTTTTGTTTTATTTGATCACTGGAATTATAGAGTATAGTTTTTATTTAAATTAAAACAGACCAGTATGTAATCATTTAAACCAAATTACTATTGTTTTGGTACTTCAAAAATCAAAATATTTGCAATTATTTATTATTTGTACTTATACAGTTCATAAATTGTACAAAAATAAATTAAAAATTGATGAGTTAATTTTTTTTTTGACTTTATAATTGATACATAAATGGACAATATATCAAAAATACTAATATTTTTATTGCTATCAATAAAAAAAATAAAATATAAATGTTTTTTAAAACAAAAATTAGTGAATTTTGAATTTTTATAATAAAAAATAAAGTTAATTTTTATTTTTATATAATTTTAAAACAAAATAATAAAAAGTAAATCAATATATTTTTATATAATTTACAATAAATATATTATTTATAACAATAATTTTATAGTAAAAATAATTTTATATCTATTATAAATTACATTACTTCTAAAGGATCTTTATATTGTATATAGAGTTAATACTTATAATAAATTCATTATGAAGTTTTTATCATATCATTACACAACAAATATATATATATAAAATAATTTCTCAAATTTTATTATTCGCTCAATTATACATGTTCCCAAAATTGTACATTTATATATTGATTTCATTTATCCTTATATATTATACTATTATGCTTGATTTAATATCCCTTTATTAATATTTTTCATTATAAAGTTACAATTATACTATAATTTATTATATTATTAAAATTCAGAAGAATAATATAAAATAATAATTATTTATATTCTCTTTTTCTCTCCCTTTCTGTATTCATCTCCATTTTCATTGCAATAATTTGTTGTTGCAGCAATACACTTATAGAATAATTGGCACTATGAAAAGTATGCATCATGATTTTCATGATTTATACTGTATATTTTATTATTATTATTGATACAAAAATGAAAAATTATTATAAAGATACTGAGTTGATACATGACATTGGAAATTATTTTAAAGATGAAGAATTGATACATGACATTGAAAATTATTATAATGAAGAACTTTATTTTCTGATCAAAAATTATACACACTTTCAAAGTCAAGTTAAGAAATTTAAAACCTACCCTTTAACAGCATATAAAATTCAAAACAAATAATAAATTTTTATTTTCATTTCAGAATTTTTCTAAAGTATCTAAAGATAAATATTCAAAATGGATTTGTAGAAATAAATAGGTAAAATTTTTGGTGCAATTAGGTAGGAAGATTTGTCAATCATTTTTAAATAGGCCACTGGTCGAATGAACAAAAATCAGAATCATATTGATGGCACAAATATACATAAATCGGACATCTTATTTGTGAAAATTTATAAAACAGAAATTCCTATTCATAAGTTGAAAAAAATCAACTGCCTATACTTAATAAATCTTAGCAAATTTAGTCATTAATCAGAATCCTATTCATTATAAAACTGTCTTATTTTTTTCTATTTGACCAGTAAACAGGAAAATATGCAAATAAGTGATTAAAAATTTTACCAATTTTGAATCATTTGATATGAGTTTATATGTTTTTAGTTACTATTTATTGATATAGATCCTATTATTATCACTTCATAAATTGGAAAATTATATAATTTCCATTAACAATTTCAGTTATATAATATAATAAATGATTTGAAAAACTATGTAAAAAGTATATTATAGAACAGTGCTTAGACTAAAATTATTTTTTTTAAAAACATAAATAACACAAAATTTTATTATAAAAACCTACTTTAAGACATTAATTAAAGTTGTTCAAAATTAATTTTACATATATTCATAAAGTTTTAATATATTTTTATAAGCTAATTAAAGTTGAAATAGTGTGAATGCAAATATAGACATGCAAAATGTACAATACGTATTAACTTGTACTAATGTAGAAAACCCATTAAGAAAATCTAACTACACATTATTTTTCACAAAACATTTGACCATACAGTAGTTATATGCTTGTCTCAAAGATTAAGCTATGTATGCATATCTCAATTTATATATAGGTGAAAATATAAATAGCTCATTAAATAAATTATAGTTTATTTTATTTGATAATCAATTACTACTTTAATAACTATGGTAATTTCAGAACAAATAAATGCTAAAAACCTTGACTTTCAGAGTGGATATATTCATTTATCAGGAAATTTTTTATAATGAAGGTTATTGAAATAATTTTGTTAGCAAAAATTATTTGAACCTTTGCAAATATTACATTTTTTATAATAAAATGAAGGTTATTGAAAGTTATTAATATTAATAACCTTTGAAATATTATGTTTTATTAATGAAAACGAAAGTTTTCAGTACTAATGTCTCAGGAGTACAGAGTATTTCGAACAATTTCTCAAATCAGTCTCACAGTTTGCATCACGCAAACAAAATAATAATACGCTCTATCTGCCAGTAGGTCACAGCTAATGCAATTGGTTTAACTGGCCTATCTCGAAACAGATAATAAATATATAATAATAAATAATAATATCAAATAATAATAATCAATTAATCATGAAGGCACAGTGAGTAAGGTAGAGTAAAAGCAGTAATGCAGTATCAAACAATATTTAATAGTATTTCGCAATATTATAACACAAAATATAAATTTATTAAAATATAAAATATAAAGTTTTAAAGATAAAGTATCAAAGGAAGTTTACTTTTCTATTCAATTTTATTAAAGTATTTCGGATTATTCTGAGTTATTTCTGATTATTAATTATTTTAACTAATTGAACTGTTGACTAACTTATAACTAACTAACTGACTGGCTGTTAAAACTTACTCCCAACAACAGTCGTATTTATACTTTCTCTTTTGTTTACGCTTCATCCTTCATCCTTTGTATTTCATCCTTCATCCTCGTACAGCATATTACGAATGGCTACACAAAGGTGACAATCACCTGAAAGTTCATCTAGTGTCACAAATTATCATTCCCCGTAACATTTCACCTGATTACCAATTTACTTCGCCACACTAATAACCGTAATTATGAATTACAGATTATGATATTTTTATAACTTAATTTATTTGGAAAAAAAATATTGTTATTTCACACAATACCATATAATTTCTTAATGAATTTCGTGTGACTAATTAAATACACAAATACTTTTTTTTCAATTCTAGGATTAGCATTTTGCGTATTTTGTGTTTGTGTTATGTAATGAAATGCAATTTTAAACGTAATTTGCGTTTCTTTTTTTTTTTTTAAAAAAAAATTAAAATTATACCTTTCATACCATAAGTAAACAAAAAAAAATGGTAGATTACGAAAAATGCCCGGAATGCAATCAATATACCAGTAGCATCCATCATAGATGGTGCAAACCATGTAACGCGAAATGTTTCCAAAATGATTTTAATAATTGGACAAGTGGAAATGACAAAATAGATAAATTCATTCAAGATGCCCAATTAAATGCTAATAATTATTGGGAAGTAATAGAATGGATACCTTATCATAGATTTCAAGATATTAAACAAATAGGTAGAGGTGGATTTGGAACAATACATTATGCTAAGTGGATTGATGGACCAATTAATAGATGGAATATTAAAAATCAACAATGGAAAAGATATCATAAAGATGAAGAAGTGGCATTAAAAAAGTTTGATAATTTTGTGAATTTAAACGATGTCTTAAATGAGGTAAATATTTCAATTAATATTTTAATTTAATTTCAAATTATTATTTAACGTTTTAACTATTAAATTAAAAATGTTTACATATATTAATAGATGGCAATTCACTTAAGTACAAATGGATATGGTATAATTAAATTTTATGGAATTACACAAGATCCAGAAACATGCAAATATATGATGGTTTTGGAATATGCAAAAGATGGAAATTTTCGAGAATATTTAAAAATTAATTTTAAAAATATTGATTGGAAACAAAAATTAGATTATCTATTAGATTTATCTTTAAGGATGAGGAATATTCATAATAAAGATATAGTTCACCAAGATTTCCATCCTGGAAATATTTTATCATACAATTTTGAAAATCCGGACTTTATAAAGATTTCAGATTTTGGATTAAGTAAACTAATAGGGGTAAATCCAAATAATCCCGAAAAAAAGAATATATTTGGTGTATTACCATATATTTCTCCAGAGGTATTAAGTGGTGATGAAGAATATACAAAAGCTGCTGATGTATATTCATTTGGAATTATTGCTTACGAAATGGTTACAGGCATTCCTCCGTATCCTGATATACCACACGATAAAGATTTAGCCATGAAAATATGCAAAGGATTACGACCCAAAATTCCATTTCATATTCCCAAATTAATTACAAGAATGATTATGAGGTGTTGGGATGCTCGAGTTACAAATAGACCCACTTTTGAGGAATTATATGATGAGTTGTTGAAATACTGGAAAAGCTATTATAGAGATTATTTAGCTGAGGATAAAAATAAAGATTCGGAAATTGGAATTCAAATTAAAAAAGCTGATGAATTTTCAGAAAATCAAGAATCAACCAATACAGCAACTGCAACTACAATTTCTCTTAATTATCAAACACATCCACAAGCAATTTATACTAGTCGACTTCTTAATTATTCAAATCTTCCAAAACCCAAGAATGAAGAAAATTTCGAAAGAGAACTTGAAGAATTAACAAAATATATATCTGATTTATGTCCTAGTAAGTATTATTATATTTTATTTATTTTTATATTATATTATATTATTTTTATAATTAATTATATCAATTTATTTCTATCTTATTTAGGGGATTCTGGTCAAGTTGATTTGGATATGTCTAATTTTTAAATTTTATTTGGCATGTTATATTTTTTATTTGTATTTTACTTATTAAATTTATTAAATTATAAAACACCATTTATTAGTTTTTTTTTTTTGATATTAGTTTGTAATTTCGATTTTATAAAAAATAGGAATAATAATAAAGGAAATATAAATTTATCATGAAATTAACTAAAGGTATTAAAATATAATATTTCAACGAGGTGCACACGTTTTTTAACGCTAAATATAAAAATTAATTATTGTAATAACGTGTGACATGTACAAAAAAAATTCCCCAAAATATTAAAGATTAAATGTAAAATTTTTATTTCTCTTTAAAAATATCCGACGTTTTTTTTCAATAATTATTCATAATATAATAAAAACATAAAGAAATTAAAAAAAAGGGATAGACTAACGGTCAATAATATTTCTTGTAGTAGTTGTGATTCATTATTCATCATTTTTTTTCAATTATTCATTTGTTTCTTTGAATAAAAGAAAAATCAAAAAAATTTCCACAAAATTCCGATCCCATCGTGTAAAATAAAATAAAAAAAAATATCAAACACCATCTTTGTAAAAAAAAAAATTAATCTACAAAAAATCATAATGATAACGAAATTATTATTATTATTTAATAATGGATATGAAAAAGAAAAAAAAAATAAATAATAAAAATAATAATAAAAATAATTATTTTTTACTCTAAAATGTCTATTAATTTAACAATTTTAAATGTTCATATAGAAAAATGTTTGAATGTTCATATATTTTGAAAAATGTTTATTTTTCTTCCAATAGTCAGAATGAACTGTGAAAGAAGCGCCGCGGATCGGGTGCCTTTTTTTTGAATTCGATTATATTCTGTAAATGATGGATGATGGATGCAAATATAAGGATAGATATAAAGAATAAAATAAGTATAACACGAAAATCAATAACTCAATAAAAAAAATAAAGAAATAATAATTTTACCTCGTCTTTCCAACATCTATTGATAAATCTTGGAATATTCAGCATATAATTCTTGATGATGAGATACTTGTGAAAGTAATTCGTATACTTCGTCAGCAGATTCAACTATAAACCAATGATAAATAATAAAAAGTATTAATTATAAATAAATTAAAATTTTGGTATTAAAATGTAACATAACATAATAATTTATTATTATTATTATTAGATGTTATTTTATTTACTCTTTTGTAAGCTCTCAAAGAATTCATCACGTTCATATTGAGGAACCAACCATTTATCTCATCCCAAAGATCAACCAATTGTGCAGTAAACTATTAAAAAATAATAAATAGCGATAAATAAATAAATAAATAATAATAATAAATAATAAATAAATAATAAATAAATAATAAATAAAAATAATAAATAAATAATAAATAAATAATAAATAATAGATAATAAATAATAAATAATAAATAAATAATAAATAAATAATAAATAATAAATAATAAATAATAAATAAATGATAAATAACAATAATACCTCTTCAATGACTTTTTGAATAATAAATAGCTCGTATAATTTCTCTTAAACGTTCAAACTCAAGATTTAACTAAAATATAAAAAATATAATAATAATAAATTAATAATCAATAATAAAATAAATCAATAAATAAATCAATAATAATAAATCAATCAATCAATAAATCAATCGATCAATAAATAAATAAATGAATCAATAAAATAAATAAATAAATAATTAATCAATTAATAAAAAAACAATAGAACGTACTTTCTCCAAAAATACTTTTCATCCAAATTATCATCACAATTAGTCCATGGGAGTTTTAAATTCCACATATAAATATTTTACACTTTACTTAACATCTCAAGCTTCCCTTTTCGAATTTGATAATAATTTTTAAATGATTTCACTTTCCTTTTCAAAATTTCTAGTTGATCGAAACTTAACCTTAATTTCGTGAATAGATCCATTTGATAATAATGAAATTCTTGATTTATGAATTTGCCGAGTTAGTTTGGGGTCGACAATTAATTCCTCTGATTCACCATCATCTCCTTCCGAGGCATCATTACCATATTATGATTACTATTATTATTATTATTCTCCCGATTTTTGATAGTCTCTTGTAACGTTCAAAAAGTTCTTTGGGATCACTCTTATTAACAAATAAACAAATTATTCCTTTATCTATCTCATCTTACGGAGTGTAATGTAACATATTCCAATAATGATATAATGAAGTTGAATTGTACATTCTTCAAGTGATTCACGTAATGAGGCCTATTTGTATGTGTATATTATATTATATTTTAATTCACATGTGAATGCAGGTGTGAATGTAGATTAATAACTGTAAATAAATGGAATGTAAAATCTAAATGAAAATAATAATAACAATTAAAATAATTAAAATAATAATAATTAAAATAAATTAAAGATTACATACCACAATTAGAATCATTTCATCATATATATGTCGTACCTGTCAATAATTTATAATGATGACTTATTAATTATAATAATTAATTAATTATAAATAATAATACGTAAAAATAATAAAAATTATTATATACAAACCGGTAAAACTATTGAAGAACTCATGTTAAAATCAAAAAAGCTACAAGAAAATAAGATAAAATAAAATAAAATATTTAAATAAATAAAATTAAACAAATAAAATTAAATAAATTAAATTAAAATAAATTAAATTAAATAAATTAAATTAAATAAATAAAATAAATTGCCTCAATTGGAGGTACTTGATATTTACTATTCAATTCTTTAATAAACACGATAAATGTTTCACCCATGTTTTAACATCATTATGAGTCATATCATCAATTTTATTCGTGGTAAAGAATTATTAACTCCCTGAATCTAAACAATTTTGATTCTCGAAAGAAATAAACCGTAATTCATTCCTTCATCTTTAAAACATATTCTATTGAGTCCAACCAACGTGTGTTTGGAATGTTGAAAACATTTGAAATTTCATTGCATTAATGATTATTCCTTTTGTTGGATCTTTTAATATAAGGAAATGTAATACATTGAAATATATTTGAGTGTGTTGTATGCGTATCATAAAAAAAAATTACAAAATAAAAAAGTCATAATTACCATTCTACGAAAACCACGATTTCGAAAATTCATTCATTGTTTGGTTCCTTTTAATTGATCGTTGTTTCATTTTTATATCCAAATAGGCATAAAGATAATTCCCTCCTTTTTATTTAACTAATAATGAAATCGCTTCAATTTTCGAATATTGAATACATTTCCTTTTCTTTGTTATGAATTATAATCATTAATTTTTATAAAGAGTTTCATTTTTCCGATGATCGAATGTGATTTGATTATCTAACGCGTACATCGATCATCATCCATCATCGATCATCATCCATCATCGATCATCATCCATCATCGATCATCATCCATCATCGATCATCATCCATCATCGATCATCATTCATCATCCATCATCGAGAACAAGAAGTATATGAACGAGAACAACAAAAAGTATAATAACAACAAGAGAACGTACTAGGAAGGAACAAGATGAATATGAAAGACAAGAGTTAGAACAAAGAAGTAAGTTTTATACCGTACCCATTTGTATTTTTTTCCACAAAATTTTTTTGGTTATATTAAAATATTTGATATTATTATTGGCAGAAGAGAAAACTTATCGTTTACAAGAAGCAGAAGCAACTCAGGTATGTAACAGTTATATGTACACATCCTTTTTCAATAAATCCTTCATAAATTCTTCGTAAATTCTTCATTAAAGTCTTTATAGGCAGTTGAAGAAAAAACAAACCTTTGAGCGCGTGCTCTTTTTGGCTATGATGCAGGTATTTATTAATTTTATAACATTACCTTGATCACTCTACTCTAATTTAACTTCAATTTATGTTAATTAAGTAATTAGTCGAAGGTAATGAATTGGCATTAAAAGGGAATTAATTAGATATGGATGATGATGGTGGAATGGTCTACTAAAGATGGTACACATAGTGGATTAAATTTAGAGAAAAAGAATATGTTTATTATTATTATTATATCTATTCATTGATCCAGTTATCATTTTAATATTAATAAATTATTTTTAAAAATTATTTTTTTTAGCAAATTTTGCGGAACTTCTTGATCCTGAGGAAATATCAAATAAAAAAAAAATGAAGTTGTTGGTTATAATGTAGATTTAAATCATGATGAGGTAAAAAATCACCTTCATTTTTAACGCTCTACTTTTTTTTAACGTTTTTTAACGTTGAGAACAAACTAACTAATTACTTAATTTATAATAAAAGTATGATGTTGAACAACAAGAAGTTCATGAAGCCGAATCAGAAGAACATTATCAAGTCTTATATAATTATTCCTGCAGGAGATCCTAATGAGATTTCATTTGAGGAAGGACACATCATTGTCGATATTGATTTCGTATCAGAAGATTAGTGGCAAGGTACAGAAGAAAAGTCTATCAATCGTTTTTTTGGAATCGAACTATTTATAACAAAATGGAAAAGCTCTGAGGTAGTTCCATGTCTTGCTCATAAGCTTATTAAACTTAATGCTCACTCTTTATAAAATAAATATTTTTATAATTAGGTTATGAAATAAAATAAAATAAAAAAAAAGATTTAAATTTCGAATACAAAAGCGAGATAGAAAATTCAAATATAAATAAGAATCCAAGTTTACAATAGTAAAAAAAAAATAAGTTACCTTTTTGATTTCGGGATATCCAGTGATGTATAAATTTGGTAAGTCAACAGTTCCGGTATCCTCAATATTCGAAGCATTTATTATTATCAAAAAAAGAAGTCTCCCATTGTAAAATCTAATCACTAATTTATTATCTGAATATTCATTATTTTCTAAATCGTTACCTAAAAAAAAATCAAATCAATTAGTAGTAGATTTTTATTTCAAAATCAAATATATGTACCTTTCTTTTCAATAATTGGCGTTTTCCAAGTTTTATTTGTTTTGTATATTGAGTAATCATTGGGTTTGATTTTACAAAAATAAATTCCTTAGAAATTTTTTGGATTAATGTTTTCCCTGTTATTTATAAAAACAAACTTATTGGACATCTCAAGGCAAAGAAGTCTATTGATTTCATTAGCGTTGATACAGTCAAGCTCACTATGGAAAGTGGAAATTTATGTCGATCGTGACGGTTAACTGGACGAACTTATAGAAAGGACTTCTTGCAGCAAAAAAGATTTCAAAATACCACCCTGCAGAGGGACATATTCATGTCATGGTCGAACCACCTGTGTCAACTTCTACTTCAAGCCGTGAGAAGGAGTTGCTTGATAAACTTGCAGGCATTTCCTAAAAAGTCAGTCTATGACGTGTATTTTTCCTGATGGCGGGTCAACAAAATTTATGGTAAAATCCTTGCATTGCAGATTTCGGCGCCCAAACAAGAGGCATTCAAATGGGTAGTGAATATTGAACGCGCAACTCTTGAATGAATATACCATACACCATCACTTGAAAATTCGGCAGCGATATTTAAATTCATGAATGATGAGAATAGATATTCACCTAGAGATGGTATGTATCTCATTCCAAGCGATGTTGAAGTCACTATTATCAAAAATAATCATAAGTTCACAGTATCGATTAAGATTCCATCGAAATCATTTGATACATGGACATTTCCAAAAGCGTGCCAACTCTACGAACTTGGTGAAGATCTGAGACCATATCATATTTTCTTATGCGGATGCGTGGACCTAAAAAATGAAAATTTTAAAACTGTTGTTAGTCATCTAATTGCTGAGTTGAAACTTCATCAAAAAATTACCCCTTTTTAACATGATTATGGAGGAGGCAATGAAATCTATATATTACCCGGTCAGTGGGGTATCGTTCCACGAAAATAATTTCATGAATCACAATGGGCAAGGAAACCTTGATTATGCAATAGAATGTCATTCAATTAATAGGACATTGATTTGGTTGGGGTTAAAAGAGACAACTTCAGAAAGGGTTTTGCACAAGCTACTATACGAATGGAATCATTCTTAACATGTTATAACCGAAAGTCAAACGAAATCGATGATGATTGTATGGGTAAAGTATGAGGAATTATATCAGATGCGGAAAATGGTACTTTATGGAATGTACACGAGACGAGAAGAAAAAATTATCATTTAAGCTATCGGAACCAATAATCATTCTATACAATGATGAGAATGTGTAAATCATGGTGGAAAAGTCCTTGGAAGTATTATATGGTTGTTGGAGGAAGCACAGAAGTTATTAGATATTTCACAAAGTGAAGAGAGGATAATAATAAAGCATCGATCATTAAATCTTATAGAAAAGTCAGAGGAATTAATAGGAAAATTTCATCACGTATTTTTGGATTAGTCACGAATGTAGATGTTATTGAATTATAAGAAATATATATACAATAATAATAGAATTATATAAACAATAATAATAATTATAGTTATAAATAATAAATAAACAATATATAAAAATAATAATAATATTTGGATCACAAAAGCACGACCCAATTAAACCACTATTAATTTAACAAAAAATAAAAAAAAAAAAATATATCACAAAACCATGAAGAACGTTCACCATCATTAAGACTGTGGCTACGATGAGCTTTCGGTTTGCTGGTTAAGTATCCTATTTACTACTTTAACTCTAGAGCGAATAATCATAGTGACAAAGGAAACTGAGAAGAACGACTGAGTCTATTGTGGCCACGATAAGCTTTCATTCTTAGGCATTTTACTCCAATTAGTTGCAGGTAACTTCGGATACATAGACCCATCAAAATTTTGCTTCAAGAGGTATTTCGAAGGACAGGAATAACGATTCGCGTAGATCATGTTCCTCTTGCGTCAGGTATTGAAATATGAAAAAAAATGTTAATTGTGTGTAATTTCTTTAGGATTTGAAGTAACGTTTCTATTTCTATATTAGATAACGTTTTAGGTCGGAGTAAATTTCTCTGTGTGATCTGTCTCGATCAAAAGATTCGAAAACTTGATTATACCACATCAAACCAATTGCAAGTGGAGGATTTGGCGCAGTCATTCGTCCCGATTCGAAAGTTTTAAAAAAACATGTTACATTAAAATGTATGAAAATAGTGATAATTTTTATAAAGTATTCATGAGTGAGGTAAATAAATATTTTTTTACAATAATTAAGATTATTTTTGAGACGAAATTAATTACGATTGCTTTTTAAACTATTAGTTACGAAATATTAATGCTTTTAATTACCGCAAAAAGATTATTAAATATTATAGAGTCAGTATAAACAAAATCAATTATTATTTAAATGTTATTATCAATTAAACAAAAAATATTAAAATATATAATAATTGATAATAATATTATTATTTAATTTAGATCATTTAGAAGAGAATGTTACGATGATTTAAGAACGAACTTACGAAATAACTTCAAAGATCTCGTTGGAAAACTAAAATTAATGTGTTCAAGGTAAAGGTATAACAAATGGTTTATGTTATATACATAAAGAAAATATTGTTCATCGAGATTATATATAAGTTGATTTTTTAATTTTATAAATTATATAATTTCATATCTAAATTTTTTTTTAATAATATTCATAGAATATTTTTGACATAAAGGAGAATTATTAATTACAGATTTTTGTTTGTCTAAGCCATTAGATACCAATTCTAATCCCTTTAAAGGAGGAATGTGTGCGTACTCGGATCTGTGTGCGTACTCGGATCCTGGACATTTACGAAATTCGATAGTGTATAAAAGAGGTAAAGCTTCTGATATTTATAGTTTGGGGATTCTTTTGGGGAGCTATCAAGTGGAAGACCTCCATTTAATAATTTATCAGGTTTAGGGATATCTTAATCGATTATTTCTGGTAAAAGAGAAGCACCTATTAATAGAACACCAGCGGATTATATCAAATTCAAATGCATGGGAAGACGTTACAAATTAAAGACCAACTATCGAAGATATTTGTGATTTTCTTGAAGATATTCAATTCGAAAAACACATATTATAATTCTAACGAATTTTACAGTAGATATCCTATGTCAATGACGCCTTTTGAATCAAGTAATCAAATTTCTTTCGGAACTTCAATTAACCAAAATTAACTAAGCAAATTTAATATTTCTGATATTGGTAAATGTAAATCAATTTTACTATCATTAATTAATTAATTTAAGCTCTTATTATTATGTTATGTAACAAATTATTTATTATTATTTAATATTTACGAATTATTTGACCCTTTAGAAATATGATTTAATTTTATTTATTTATTTTTCTTTAAGGTGCAGCCATGTGATATCGCAGTCATCCCGGATTTCACGGATATCAATTTGTTCACTCGACACCCCCATTGGTGATGCCTACTGGATTAGAAAGAAATTTGATTTAATTAAAAAATGTTCTATTGTATATGATATGTTATATTTCAATCTTTTCGTTCTACAAAATCCCGGAGAATCATCAACTCTTTCTCTTAATTCTTACGATCAAGAATGTCTCAATAATGAACTTCAAGATTTTCGAAAACATTATATCCGATATTGGTGAAAGCATTCACAATGCTATACTAATGAATGGTAAACAAAAGTGACTTTAAAATATCGTTAATTCTATTAATTCTATGGAATTATGTTAATGAGGTAAATACTGTTCTAATTAATATACCATATTATAAAACTCGAAATTATTATAAATTGAATATTTTACATTTTATTGCATTTTTCAGCTTAAAAAGCATTCAAATGTCAATTCACATAAAAATATTATAGAATTCTAAAGAATTTCTCAAAAAAAAAAAGGTAAAAATTAAATTAAATTAAATTATTAATAAATATTATTTTAACGAAAATATTTTAATACAGATTTGAATACTTGTATTGGAATATTCAAACGATGAAACATTACTGATATCCAATTTTAAAAAACTTGAATGGCGTAAAAGTTAACACTTACTCAACAAATTGCTAAACCAATGGAACATTTTCATTCATCCGATTACATTCATGGAGATATGGTAATTGTTTAAATTTGATTTTTTTTTATGATGAACAATTATTTTTTAATTCTAATATAATTCTATTTTATAGAATTCGGAGGATATTCTTGTCCATAATAATACTCTTAAGATCAGTAATTTTGGTATATCCAAGCTCGTTATTGAACCTTTGATCGATTTAATTAATTCTTTGGGATTAATCCAATACGCTTCTTGAAGCAGAGGGAAAATTTAGCAGAACTAAAGCATCTAGCATATATAGTGTTGGAATTTTACAGTGGGAAATCTCAATGGATATGAATCAAGATTATCAGAGGAATTAGATTTAATTTCTTATATTATTCAGGGAAATAGAGAAAATCCAATTAAAGGAGCACCGAAAAATTATGGTAAGATCTATCAAGATTTTTTTTTAAATTTAAAATGTATATCGCAAAACAATTAATTAATATAGTATTAAATTATTTATTTCAATTATTTATTTCAATAGATTGTTGAAAACAACGTGCAAATATTAAGAAAGTTACATAAGATCTTGTAAATAACATAAATGAGAAACTCTATAAAAGTTGATAATTATAATTCATAACAAAAAAAAAGGAGTTAACAATATCTTATTATTCAAAAACTGAAGCGATTCCATTAGTTAAATAAAAAAGGAAGGAATTATCTTTATTCTTTACTTGGATATAAAAACAACGATCAATAAAAAAGGAATCAAACGACGAATGAATTTTCGAAATCGTAGTTTCGTAGAACGGTAATTATTACGTAATCATGACTTTTTTATTTTGTAATTTTTTTTCATGACGCGCGTGCAACACATTCACACATATATATTTTATTTTTAAAGTATTAGGAATAATTACTAAACATGGTGGAATTTCAAATGTTTCCAAAAAGTACGGTACATACAAACACAAATTGGTCATATTGGAAGCAGGACTTAATAGAATCTGTTTTAAAGATGAAGAAATGAATTACGGTTTATTTCTTTCGAGAATCAGTTGCGAAATTGATATGTATTTTTTTTAATAAAACACGTGTCGTGTTCTGGTAAAGGATCAATAAATGAATTCTTATCATTGGTAAGATCCAATGGTGAAAAAATTTCTGGGATTGGCTAAAAGTATAAAATATAGAATGAAGAAAGTTTTTTATTGACTAAAAAAATTGTGGGTTAAGAATGTCTTTCATTTAAAAATAAATTACCCATATTAAATTATGCGATAAAATTTTCAGAATTTTAAATATTTCAAAAAAAAACTCTATGGATATCGAAGTTAAGCTTCTCAATCAACCACTTCTTTAAATAGTTGTAGGGTTCCGTATAGTCGGATCGGATCGTATTTTTTTATCTGTGTTTGATAGGATTTGTTGGATGCAGATGTCCCAAATCCGTCGGATCACTAGAACAAACCCGGAGCAAAGGTATGATTCGAATATTTTTGTGGAACCCTATTTAGCCTTTTTCATTTTATTATTAAAAATGATTTATTGACGCTGGGTTGATATGTGATGTCTTCACAATTTCTGTTGGTTTAATATTTGTTTTGGAAGAGTAAAAGAAAGAAATGTGAATTAAATAAATTATAAATATCTATAATAAAATAAATTCATATCTTCTACATTTTCTAATTTTAGTTTGTAGTAAGGAAAAAATTGTCAAAAGATTTCTTAAGATATTAAAAATTAACTCTCTTTAATAAATTCTTTTTTTGGCAGTTTGTACTTAGCTATAACACAAATATTTAAAAGTTTGGTAATTTTTATTAGATTGCGCAACACAACCTAAAATAATATTTCAATTTTTTTTTGTTTCCAATATCTACACTTATCAATACTGGTTAATTTTTTTTATTTAATTTTCAAGTCATAAATAAAAAGTGAAATGTCTTCATTGGGGTTAAGAAAGTACGATGAAGAATCAACGGATTTTAGTATTGTATTGGAAAAAGAACCAAACAATGCTCTTGCATTAAGATTACGAGGAGAAACATATCTTAAGTTAGGAAAGTGTAATGAAGCATTAACAGATTTTAATAAATTATTAGAAATAGAACCAAATAATTATCTTGCATTAAGATTACGAGGAGAAACCTATCAAAAATTCAAAAATTACAATGAAGCATTAATAAATTTTAATAAATCTTTAAAAAGTCAACCAAATAATCGAAATTTTCATAAAGAAATTATCGACAAGTATAGTGAAATATTGGAAATTGAACCAAATAATGCTCTTGCATTAAGGTTACGAGGGGAAACCTATCAAAAGTTAAAAAAGTATAACGAAGCATCAACAGATTTTAATAAATTATTAGAATTTGAAAATAATATTCATATATTAAGATTACGAGGAAGTAATTATAAAATACTAAAAAAATATAAAGAGGCACTTGATGATTTTAATAAAATATTGAAAATAAATCCAGATGATATTTCAATATTAAATCTAATAATAGAAACAGAAAAAAGCAAAATCCAATCGATAACTGATTCCAGGAGTCAAGAGCAACAAACCGAATCAAGTGAATTAATAAATTGGATTCCATATTCTCAATTTAAAAATATAAAATATATAGCAGAAGGTGGTTTTGGTGTAGTAGACAGTGCTATTTGGATCAAAGATGGAGAAAATGAAATCAAGGTGGCTCTTAAAAACCTACATAATTCTAAAAATATGACAGATAGTTTTTTGAAAGAAGTATGTCACTTTAATTAATTTATCATTTTGTTTAAATACAAATAAATATTTATCAATGAACTATATTTTACAATTAAATAGGTAATATCTCATGGAATAACAAGTTCCGATGATTTTATTATCCAATGCTATGGAATAACCAGAGATCCTGATACTAATAACAATATTATGGTAATGGAATTTGCAGAAGATGGAAGTTTGCATAATGACTTAAGTAGAAATTTTGATGAAATTACTTGGCAAAAAAAGTTAGAAAGATTATATTGTATTGCAGCGGGGTATGTATTAATTTATTAGGTTTAATTAAGTAAATATCAACACTAACTTTAAATTACTTTATTATTCAGAATTGAGCAAATTCATAATAACAATCTAATCCATCGAGATCTTCATTCAGGAAACATTTTAATGGGAGTTAATGGAATTCTTGGTTCAATTAGAATAGCTGATTTAGGATTATGTAGAAATATTGATAATTCAACAAATTATGTATATGGAATAGTGCCTTATGTTGCTCCTGAAATATTCGAATATTCATCATATAGCCGAGCTTCAGACGTATATAGTTTTGGAATGCTAATGTGGGAATTTACATCAGGTCATAAGCCATTTTCAAATAGACCTCATAATTCTAAACTCATATGCAATATCAGTGGTGGATTAAGACCAAAAATTACTGTCGATACACCTGAGGTATTTAGAGTTTTTATGAAAAGATGTTGGGATTCAAATCCATTTAATAGACCCAATATGACAGAAATCAGAGAGCAATTTTATAAATGGTGTTGGGGAAGAGAAAATAAAGAACAATTTATTCGTGCTGAAAATTTAAGAAACATTTCGGTAGAATTAAAACTTTTAGGAGAACGGGAAGAAGATAGTTATCATCCAGAAGCCATTTATAGAAGCAGGCCTTTGAATTCTATCATTGGACAATTTGAATTAATGTTGATTGGTAAGTTTTTTAATTCAATTTATTAAAAATTACAATAATTATAAAAACTCAATCCATATTTTTAAAATTTATTCAGGACGCAAAGAATCAGTTTCAGAAGGTAATTCATATAATTTGAATTTTAAAATAAATATTCAAAATTGCTAACCAATACATATCATATTTATAACACTTAAATATAACATTTTTTAGTTAAATCTTCTCATTCAAGTCAAGCAGATTTTGAAGTTAATGAGAATGATTTTCAATGATTATTCTTTATTAAAATAGTTTTTATAAGTTATTGCTCTGATAATATTTTTTATTTTTTATTTTATTTTTGATTTTATTCATTGTACATTTTTTTTCTGTTGAATGATATGCTTTAAGAAAAAATGGATTGATACTTAATTATTTTGTGCTCGTGAAAATCTAAGTACTTTTCGTTTTTTTTTTTGATAACTTTATTTTTGGTAAGATTTTTTTGAATAGCTAATTATTCTATATAAATTAATATTGTTGCGGCAACAAATTATTGCAATAAAAATGATGAAGAGGAATATAGAAGGGAAGAGAAGAAGAGAAAAAAGTAAACTATTAATTCCCAACTTCATTATTACGATTCATGTATATATCATACGTTTATTATTATTATTTTTTATATCGATGTTCAAATATTAATGATTAATTATTGATTATTAAAAGTAAAATATAGTATAAAAGTTACCTTAAAATGAAAAATAACAATTGCTAAATTATAATTTAGTGAAAAGGTGAAATGGATATTAATAGAAGGATTCGGAGATTTAGTAACAAGTAAATATAAAATTGTATGATAAATTAATGCAAAAGGATAAATGAAATCAATGTACGAATGTATAATAAAATTTGAGAAATTATTATTTATAATAAATAAGTTTTCTTTGCAAAATTCATGAACTTATTAGAAGTTGAAATGATGGTAAAAACAGATATATATTTGATACAATGAATTCAAAAACTTAATAATAAGTTTATTATAAAATCCTTTAATTCATTAATTAAAATATTTAAAAGATTCAATTTAAAGATTCCTTCAGATGTAAATTATGAAATAAGTTAAGTTAATAATCATTAGAATAAGTTGTGTATTTATATTATGTAAAAGCAATGTAGAAAACTTTCTCTTTTTCTAATTAATAAATTTGAGGATAAATTAAAATTGTTAATCTACCAGCTAGTTGCTTCTCTAATTGGTTTTTATAGCTTAATGTAAGGTAAGCTATTTCCAGGCAAATAAAATCATGGAATTACGATGGAAAATTTATGACAAAAAGGAATCTAGTAATAAATATTTTTATATTGAGTTAAGAGTCAATGATAACCTTCAATAGTTTAACAAGAATGTGAAAATTGAACAATAAAGAAAAATCAAAATCCAGAAAATACGAAAGACAATAATATTACAAGAATTGTTTCCAACAAAAAAATTCTTGTAGCAATAACAATGGTAAGCATATTATTTTTTTATATATTAATGATTTTTATTTTTGGAAAAAAATCAAAATGCATATTTGTTTATTTTAGATGATGAAAAAAAATAGTAAAAATAAAATGTATATAACATTTTTTGTATGAATTTTATTTTTTTAACATTATAAATACATCAAATTAATCATCTTTCTAAAAAAAGCAATAAGAAAATGCGCAATCGGTACAACAATTGTTTCTTTAAGATCAGAGAAATAATAGACAACAATATCCGTGCTCATTTTTTTGGACGATTTCTGAACATTTTTTTATTATTTATGATTTTCTTTTAGGCATAGAGACATTTTTATAAAGACATAAATTTTTATTTATAAATTGTTATTTATTGAAATAATTAACGAATAACGTTTAATTTGTTCTTTTTTTATTATCGGCTATAAAAATGGAAAAAAAATAAAAAGTGCAAGGGATGTAAAGTGGTGGTCAGAAGTTTAATTTACCAGTTTCCTTAGTAATTTGTTAACCAGCCAAATCTACGTTTCGGTGTAACTTTGGGATTGAATTTATTTTCCAGAGTATTTTATAAAGCTTAAATTTCAATAAAATAATCATAAAATTGTCAATTAGCAAAATAGCCCCGCTTAGTAAAATTATTAATTAGAAGTCTTAACCTTTATCAATATATACTCTTAAGCAAATATTAAGCTATTAAAAATTATTCTAAAAATATATAATATTTATTATTGCCCAAATATGTAAAATTTGCAAAAAATTACGAAAATTTCCTCTTTTTTTTTTGGCTTTTAAGGCAAAATCTCAACACACTAGCCCCGTCCTTAAATAATGTATGTATAATGAATATTTATAAACTATTTGTTTCCAAATTATTTAGTAAATAAAATTTTTTATTATAAAATTTTACATTCTCATCGATTGGCGGATTAGCAATTTCACATAAAAAATAGGCAAATGAATTATCTTGACATTTTATCAATACGATTAATTAAATTAACAATTTTATAACGACCTAAAAAAAGATTATTCGCTCAGTTACTCCTTCTAATAATCTATCGGCAGTAGTATTTCCATTTTCCTTTGCTTTATTCAACCAGTGGATAGCTTTTGCAATATCTTTACTAACTCCAAGTCCTTCATAAAAGTATTTTCCAACCAGATATTGGCTATCAGAATAACCATTTTCTGCAGCTTTTTTAAACCACTCGAATGCTTTTATTTGATCCACATCAATTCCTTCACCATCTTTATAACAACATCCTAAATTATGCTGAGCTGTATTAAGTTCTTTTTCAGCAGCTTTCATATACCATTTAAATGCTTCTTTTTCATCTTTACTTATGCCCATACTATTGTCATAACAAAATCCGACATTACACATTGCATCAACATTTCCAGCGAGAGCAGATTTTATAACCCATTGAAACCCTTTAGTTTCATCTTTTGTTATTCCTGTTCCGTATTCATAACACCAACCAACATTAAATTGTGCTAAAAGAAAACCATTTTCAGCAGATTTCAAATATAATTCAAATGCTTTTTCTTCATTTTTTTCAACACCAAAACCATTATCATAACAATATGCTACCGAATTTAAAGCTACCTTAGATCCTTCATATGCAAGTTTATGATAGATCCGAAAAGCTTTTTTTGTATCCTTTTCCACACCTAGACCATTTAAGTACATATGCGCAAGAGAGAAAATTCCAATTTCTTTGTTGATATTGTATAGTTTCCTTAAAGATAAGAAATTCGAGGGGGAGTTATCAATTATTTCATTGGCAGAATTATAGAATTCAAAAGCCATTTGATAATCAACAACAGTGCCAATGCCATGCTGATAAAAAAATCCTATGAGGCTAGTGAACCAATAATGAAATGGATATCTAATCATTTTACGAAAAATTTTAACCGGATTCAAATTATGTTCTCTAACATAATTTTTGATCATAAATGGTCGAATTCCTATGGACTGAGTTTTGAAACTATTAATAAAAAATTCAAATAATTTTTTAATAAATACGATGTTATAATGTTCATTTGAATTTTCTAATTTATTTTTTGCGTTAATATTGATTTCGGAAAGATCATTAACAATTTCAAAGATATCCGGTCGGGAATTTCCATGATGTTTCAAACAATCTATTCAAATATAAACAATTTACATTAATTGTTAATAATATTATTAATAAATAATTTATTTAATAAGTAAATTCGTACCAGTATAAATTTCCTTGTATTTAGGAGGAATTCCAGGTAAACTCTTTTCTCTTTTTAGTTTTGCAATAATATCATTCATCAAATCAATAATATTATTGGTTGTCGATTTTGTTATTAATTCCTTTTCCTTTTCAAAAGGAGAAATACCATCAATAGAAATTTCCCAAAGAATAATTCCTAAACTGTAAATATCTAAACTTTTATTAAATAATTCTAAATATTTATAATCAGTATATTGAATTGGGATATTAACAATTGTAGTAGTAAGGGATTTTATATAATTTATTCCAAAATCATTTAGTTTAATAGTTCCATTATGAACCAGAATATTTTTAGAAGTCTAATTCGAATATCATCAAATAAAGATAGAATTATTATTTATAATAATTTAAATCATAAAATAAATTAAAATATAAAATTAATTTATTCATAAAAGTCAAATAAACAAATAATTACCAATTTTCCATGAATAATATTATTATCATGTAAATTCATTAAAGCATTTGCAATTTGTTTTGCCAAATTTAATTTTACGTTCCAATCTAATTTTTGGAAGTTTGTTTTCAAATATTGACGAAGAGAACCATTATTTGCATATTCGAGAACAATCATATAATTGTTGGTATTCTCTGTATTTATTAAATAAATAAATAATTAATAAATAAATTATAATTAAATTAAAATCAATTATGAATAAAAGTTGAATATTTTATATTAGATTTACCTTGTTTAGTAATGCCATAAAACTTAAGAATGCTATCATTATTTTCCAATTTTCGATGTCTTTTAACCTATTGTAAAACAAAAAAATAAAAAATACTAAAAATAACAAATAATTTATTTGTAGCATTTAATAGTTAGCTCACCTCCTTTATAAAATTATTCAAAGAAATATATTTAAGAGATACTACTTCGACTAGGGTTTTTTCTTGCTGAGAAACTATTTTTTTAATATGAGCTTTATAAACATTTTTATTAATTAATTTTACATTTTCAAATTTCGAATAATGATAAAATAGAGTATCATCATCGTATTTTGTTCTACTAGCTTTAGGATTATTATTAAAAGTAATAATATTATTTGTTTTTCTTTGAGACATTTGAAATAACGACTCCATATTGAGAAAACAAATAAATAAAACGAACTTTTTTTTATTACGATCACTCAACTACGCCGCAAACACATAAAGTAATTGATTTCGCAAATCACTGGTTTTTAATTTGACACAACATACGCCACTGTGACACTTTGAAATAACTAAATTAGTACTAGTCGCTTTATAATTAAAATAATTAATACATACGCATTTAAATAATTAAATCAATAATAATAATAGTAATAATCAATTTTTTCTCTTGAAAGATTTAGAAAATTATGATAAATTATTTACCAATTTCAAAAAATATTTAATTTTATTATTTATTTTATTATTTGAATGGATGCATATATATATAAATCAATATCAAAGCTTGTATAATTTTGAATGGAAAATGTATTGGTAAAGAAATTTGAGTTATTTCAACTCCCCAATGAAATCCGAATATGCAGCAAGAGATTTAAAAAGACTTTTTTAGATTGGAAATGCAATTATTTTATTTATTTAATATAAATAATAATTATTCTGTTTACACCTAGGCAACGATCAATAAATTTTTAAGTATTTGCTCTTTATATATTAGTTAATACTTTTTATTGAAAATCATCTAGATTAAAATTTAATCAAATGTAAAATCAATAAAGATTCTTATCTACATTTGAATAGTGATCAACATCTTTCATTAATTTTGCAATTGAAATCAATATATTCGCAAGATGATTACATCATAAATGACCATCCACGTACGTGTACAGATTTGAACTATTATGTAACCATAAACATGATCCAAAAATTTTTTTTTTAATCTCTTCCTCTTCTTTTTTTCACGAAAATAAAAAGTGAATATTATTCACTTCCTCTTGGATGCAACCACGTCTTTTTATCTTTAATAACTTATATTATTATTATTGGTGGAAAAACATCCATATATATAAGTATTATATATCTACCAACTGTGTTTGCTTTTATGTTTTGTTTGTTTTTATTCTTGCATTTTTATGCTTATGTTTCCTTAGATTAACTATCATATTTTCTTGTAAATATTACTACTTTTCATTTTTACAGGCGTTTTTGTTAACTTTAGCTATCTTTTTACCATTTTTTTACCATCTTTTTATTATGATTTTCTTATCTAACTATTTTGTCATGTGAGTTCTTTAGTATCTTTATATTAATACTTTCGTGTTTTTCTTGTCTAACTATTATCTTTTTTTGTATATATTTATTAATTATTAGTTGATTTTTCACTTGCATTTTTACATCTGACTTAATATCAAACAACTGATAAGTTGAAATCAAAGGATCTGGTAAGAGTTATAAATGTTTCCTTCCTTATACTCAAATTTAGAACATTAATAATTCACATCAATCTGGAAGAAATTTAATGTTTTGGGTGAAGATTTCATTTTATTGACACACTTTGTGGGCTGTGTTATTTATCTCAATTTTTGTGTATATAATCATTTACTATGATCATTTGTTAATAGTTTTTGTGATTCTATTTTATAAATTACAGAATTTGTAATCAAGTAATATCTTCGCTTCCAAACAACTTCTGGTATAAGATGACAAAAGAATATTTATATACGTATCAAAGATCTGTTGAATTGAAATCCTCACATAAAGATGTGGTAATAATACGTTTTAATATTGATTTTCATTTTGTTTTCTGGGTAATATAATGATTGGTAATTGAAAACTGATAAAGTATGTATTATTTTTTTTTGCTACTCTTCAAGTTTTTTTTAAATAAATTTTACTTTTAGTGTCAATTAATGCAATTATTAATTAGATAATACTAATTTCTTTTCCCGCGAATATTTTTTTAAGTTTAATAGAAAAACTTGAAATTGAAGATTGGATGTTGTGAAACATTTAAAGAGCTGAAATCATAAGATTTGGGTAAACAATCAAATAATTGGAACCAATGGATTCAGATAACAAATTTTATTTTTGCTATCAGAAATCTATATTTAGAGAAGCGAATTTTATTTTTGTTATCTTTCCCTTTGAAATCTTCTTACTTTGACAGTTCTTTATTTTCTTTTTATAAATAAGGTCAATAGTTAACGAAAAATCAATTTCAATTGAAGTAAGTACATTTTATTTTCGTTATGAGTTTTTCAATTAAATTTTTGCAACTCAAATTTAATTTTTTTGTTTAAAAAAATAAATCTTTAAGGCTGAATAATCAAAATAGTTGAAGAGGAAGACTGCAAAAAACAATCGGAGAGATGGATTTAGAGAAACAAAATTATTTTTCGATTTTCTATTAACTAACAATTTTCATTTTTGCTAACGTTTATTTTATGTTTAATATTTTATTTCTACTAATGAGTCTAATTTATCCATTAACAATTCATCAGATCACTATTATTTTTACTATTTTTTGGTTTTGTTTTCATTTCACATTTAGCAAAAACTATCAATACTAACTTCTTTTTTTTAATTATTTTTTTAATAGAGATAATTAAAGTCAAAATTATCGTTGATTTAGATTGAAAATTTTTGTTTTATTTTCTCACAATTATAACGCTTTACATGTCAAAACACAATTTTTGAAAAAGGTTATTTTTTACGAATAAATATTTAATAATCTTTGTTATATCATTATTTTCCAAACCAGACCGGATCGAAACAACACTCAACAGCATTATTCTGGACAACACTGGAATACTAGAACACGGAATTCCGAACAATGCTGCCATTCGACAACTCTGGATAACACTTAAACACTGGGAATACTGGAACTAGACAACACTGAAAAACTGTATACTGGACAACACTGGATAACACTGGAATACTGGACAATACTGGGACACGGGACAACAATGAGAATGCTGAGAACACTGGACAAATCTGGATAATATTAGAACACTGGGCACACTAGAATAACACAAAATGCTGGAATACTGGAAAATGCTGTAGCACACTGGGAACACTTGGAACACCGTGAATACTGGACAAATACTGGAACACTGGACAACAATGGAAAACAATGGAACACTAGGAATGTTGGGAATGCTGGATAACTCGAATACTGGACAATACTGGGACACTGGAAACACTGGACAACACTGGACAACACTGGACAACAATGGAATGCTGGGAACATTGGGTAACATTGGATAACTTGAATACTGGAAAACATTGGATAACACTGGAATACTAGAAAATAAAACACTGGACAACACTGGGAACATTGGACAACAATAGATAACACTGGAACGCCAGAAAATATTGGAATACTAGGAATACTGGACAATCTGGAACACTGGACAACAATTTATAACAGAGAACTCTGGAAGATACTGGAATAAGATGATACTGGATAAAACTGAACATTGGAATACTGGACGATACTGGAAACACTGGACAACAATAACACTAGAATGCTGGAAAATACTGAAATACTGAAATACTGGACAATCTGGAACAATCGACGACACTGGAATGCTGGAATGCTGGAATACATGGATAACACGGGAACATTGAAACACTGGACTACACTGGGAACACTGGGCAACAATATATAGCACTGGAACGCCAGAAAATACTGGAATACTGGGAATCCACGACAATATAGAACACTGGACAACACTGGAATACTGGGTATTACTGGAATACTAACAATAGAACATTGGACAACACTAAAACATTGGATAACACTGGAATACTGACAATGGAATACTGGACAACACTGGAACATTGGAATACAGGACAATACTTGAACATTTAACAACACTGGAATACTTGAATACTTGATAATACTGAAACATCGGAGTACTGGAAAACACTAAAAACATTGGATAACAATTGATAAGACTGGAACGCTGGAAAATATTGGAATATTGGGAATACTAGACAATCTGGAGTGATGGACAATACTGGAAAGCTAGAATGCGTGGATAAAATACTGGAACGTTGGAACACCAGACAACACTAGGAACACTGGACAGCAATAGATAACATTGGAATGTCGGATACTGGAAATCTGTGGATAATACTGTAATGCTAATACATGGATAATACTGGAACATTGGAACACTGGAACACTGGATAACAATAGATAACGCTGGAACACTGGAAAATGCTGAAATATTTGGAATACTGGACAATCTGGAACGATGGACAATATTGAAAAGCTGGAATACGTGGATAATACTGGAACACCGGATAACACTAGGAATACTGGACAACAATAGATAACACTGGAACACTGGAAAATACTGGATAATACTGGAACATTGGAATACTAGACAACCCTGGGATCACTGGACAACAATAGATAATACTGGAATCCATAAGAAATTTTATGAATTTTATGCCATTAATATTGTACCCATATATATTGTCACAGGAGTGCAGAGTATTTCGAACAATTTCTCAAATCAGTCTCACAGTTTGCATCACACAAACAAATAATAATACGCTCTATCTGCCAGTAGGTCAAGCAATCAATCGATCTAAACTTGCCTATCTCGAAACAGATAATAAATATATAATAAATAATAATAATAATCAAATAATAATCAAATTAATCATGAAGGCACAGTGAGTAAGATGGAGTAAAAGTAGTAACGTAGTATCAAACAATATTTAATAATATTTCGCAATATTACGACACAAAATATAAGTTTATTAAAATATAAAATATAAAGTTTTAAAAGCAAAGTATCATTTAACAACAGAAATATTACAGCGTGACGTATCTTTCCTGTTCCTGAATGAAGTTTACTTTTCTATTTAATATTTAATAAAGAGTTTCGAATTATTCTGAATTATTTCTAATTAATAATTAATTGTTTATTTTTTTACTAACTTATTTCTCACTAACTACTGAAACTTACTTCCGACAACAGTCGTATTTATACTTTCTCTTTTATTTACACTTCATCCTTGTACCTCATACTTCATCCTTTGTGCGTCATCCTTCATCCTCGCACGATATCCTTCATTCTCGTACGATATCCTTCATCCTTGTACAGCATTTCTCATCCTTCATCCTCGTTGTTACCGGATAGAATTGTCATAACCGAAATATATTAAAACATATAGCTATTATATTATTTAACCCTGTATTTTATCAGAAATTATCATTTAACAAAGTATATAAATATTAACATAGTAATTTATTGATAACGATTAGTAATAATTAGTAATATTTATTAACATGTAAATAGCAAACCAAATAGTTTAGTTACACAAAATGTAAGTAACACAAGTCACATGTTCACGTGACATAGTTACACGAATATTATATAACTATTATTAATTATCATTAATTAGTATTACTTAGTATTAATTATCATTACATAGTATTAATTAACATTAATTATTAGTATAACTTATAGTATATATTTAGTAAGTCATATAGTAAATATATTAACCAATAGTATGAGTGCACAGTAGTGGCACAGTAGTCTAACAAGTATAAAAAGGGAACTTATTCAACTTGGTTCCCTCAGCTTTAGCTTTTTAAGCTCAAGAAAGTTGGAAGTTAATATTATAATTATAAAAATATAATTGTATTATTAGGAAGTGACCATTAAATAAAATATTAATAAATATAAAATAAAAATAATTGAAGAGATTTATTATCGTATTTATTTGATATAATGTTTATTAAAATTGTTTAATAAAGGAAGTACTAATGAATTTAATAAAAGATGGAAGTATCTAAAGTATGAATTATAAGGAAGTTATCTATAAATGAAATCTGTAATAAAGGAAGTTATAAGATTAATAATAAAAGGATTTATTATTAAAGGAAGCTAGTAATAAATGAAATTATTAATAAAAGTAATTATTAATAATGAAGTTATTAATGGAAGTAACGAAGTTATAACAACTTGGAAGAATAATTAGTTTGTTAGTTCTAACTAAAAACTAACTGGTGCCTTCTAAAAGTAAAGTAATAACCAAACTAAAAGTCTTGTACCTAACGGGAAGGACTATAAACTCCTTAAAAGAACCGTAAGTGGGATGTAGGAAAGTACACCCGCGACATCGTACAAGGATGACAATCACCTGAAAGTTCATCTAGTGTCAAAAAAATGTTATCCCCTGTGACATTTCACCTGATTACCAATTTACTTCGCCACAAACATTTCCTCCTTCAAAGGGGAGCTCCTGCGACCCTACACTTGTTTCCAAAAGATCTTCCATTAATTGTGTACCCATTGTTTCGCAAAGCTGTAAAAATCTTTNTAATAATAAAAGGATTTATTATTAAAGGAAGCTAGTAATAAATGAAATTATTAATAAAAGTAATTATTAATAATGAAGTTATTAATGGAAGTAACGAAGTTATAACAACTTGGAAGAATAATTAGTTTGTTAGTTCTAACTAAAAACTAACTGGTGCCTTCTAAAAGTAAAGTAATAACCAAACTAAAAGTCTTGTACCTAACGGGAAGGACTATAAACTCCTTAAAAGAACCGTAAGTGGGATGTAGGAAAGTACACCCGCGACATCGTACAAGGATGACAATCACCTGAAAGTTCATCTAGTGTCAAAAAAATGTTATCCCCTGTGACATTTCACCTGATTACCAATTTACTTCGCCACAAACATTTCCTCCTTCAAAGGGGAGCTCCTGCGACCCTACACTTGTTTCCAAAAGATCTTCCATTAATTGTGTACCCATTGTTTCGCAAAGCTGTAAAAATCTTTTGAACTCTGATTTTGGCAGTTTATAGATCCAATCTGGCGTAACATTTCGAAAGTTTCTGGTGTACGGTGTTCCTATTACTTGAAATAATGATCGTATTCGTGTCACTATTTGGTAGATTCGTGCTCCGTTTTGGTGAGATCGTTCATGTAATTCTCTTTTTAGTACTGTCACGGTACTTCCTAATTGAGCATCTTGTAGATAATCACCAAGATTCTTATATGCATTCATTCTTTGACCATTAGTTCCATGCATATCCGTCGCTATTCGTAGAAGTTCGTCTAAGTCAAGATCGATAACCCGATCCTGTTCTTCTAGAGCTGTAAAAATATCTACCGCATACATCATTAACATATTGTCATATTGCGTAGTAATTTCATTATTCACGGGCTGATCAATTTCTATTACAGAACTTTCTGTTACCAAATATGCACCAGTATTGTCTGTGATAACCTGGGCTTCTCCTAAAATTTGCGGAAATTCTCTTCGTAATTCGTGAACTCTCTTTCGTAAACTGTCTGGAATTGGAATATTATTCATAGTAAAAAAAGTTTTTGGCAAAATTTTTCAGGACTTTTCGCAATCTTACGAATTCTTTTAAACAAGTCTATTGTTTACTCGTTATCTCACGTGGGATGATAACCCCTTTGTTTATATGATTTCAATCGATTGCCATGTACAGGTCGACTATTGAGAACTTCTCCACTATTGGTTCTTAATATGTAGGAGCCATTACCAAGAACTTTATGAATAAAGAAAGGACCAGACCATTTGTCTCGAAACTTATCGCCATGAACATTCTGTAAATCAGATCTGTATTCTAACACCATATCTCCTGTCTTGTATGTCATCATTCGAATTTTCCTATCATGGGTTATCTTTTGCCGTTTTTGTGCATCCTTAATATTCTTAGATGCTTGAATTCGATTATCTTCGAATATTCCTGTAACTTCTCCAGTTCTTTTGTGGATCATTTCTTTAAATTGTTTTTTATCAATTTCTTCAACTGGCCAAGTAATAATATCAAGCTCTATGGGTAGTGTAGGGGCTCGTCCATATAGTAAATAAAATGGCTCATATTTTGTTGTTCTATTTTTAGTTGTTCGGTATGCGAAAAGTGCCGAAGCTATCAGTGTATCCCATTCTTGCGTTGTTTCCTTTACACATTTCTTTAAAGTTTGACAAAGCGTTTGATTATATCGTTCTGTCAATCCATTACTTTGAGGGTGGTAAGCAGACGTAAGTCTTCGGTGAGTTCCCATTATCTCTATTAGGTTGGTTACTATTTGACTAACAAATACTGCTCCTCTATCAGATAATATTTCTCTTGGGCAACTATGCCTACATATAATTTCATCGTATAGAAACCAAGCGATAGTTTTCGCATCTGCTTTTTCAATAGCTCTGGCTTCTGGCCANTCTATGGGTAGTGTAGGGGCTCGTCCATATAGTAAATAAAATGGCTCATATTTTGTTGTTCTATTTTTAGTTGTTCGGTATGCGAAAAGTGCCGAAGCTATCAGTGTATCCCATTCTTGCGTTGTTTCCTTTACACATTTCTTTAAAGTTTGACAAAGCGTTTGATTATATCGTTCTGTCAATCCATTACTTTGAGGGTGGTAAGCAGACGTAAGTCTTCGGTGAGTTCCCATTATCTCTATTAGGTTGGTTACTATTTGACTAACAAATACTGCTCCTCTATCAGATAATATTTCTCTTGGGCAACTATGCCTACATATAATTTCATCGTATAGAAACCAAGCGATAGTTTTCGCATCTGCTTTTTCAATAGCTTTGGCTTCTGGCCACTTTGTAAAATAATCCGTAGCCACTACTATATATCTTTTTCCCATTGTTGTTGGCTTCAAGGGTCCTACAATATCTATTCCTAATCGGTCAAAAGCTTGTCCTACTCCAATAGGTCGTAATTCTTCAGTTCGTTTAGGTTTACCCTGTCTTTGACATATATCACATGTCTCTATGTAATTTCGAATATCTTCACCCATCGTGGGCCAAAAGTATCGTTGTCTCGTTTTATCTATAGTAGCCTTTATACCAAAATGTCCGGCATTTGGTACATTGTGCATGTCGTATAATATTTTAGCTAAATTTTCTCTTGTGATTACCCTTAGAGGATCGCCCTCTTTGTTTCGCTTATATAAAATATTGTCTTGAACTATGTAATGATTCGCTTGTTGTCGTAATTTTCGCCGTTGTTCGTTAGTGCCGTTTGGTGGAAAAGTATGATTTATTAAGTATTCCGTTAACTGATTATAAGTGTCTACATCCATTTTCGAAAAGTTTTGAGATTTTGTATCTTTAATAAATATCTGAGTTCTATTATATTTGTTGTCTTAATTAGTTATCCTTGACAGTGTGTCAGCATTGGCGTTAAGCCTTCCTTGCTTATGAATAAGTTCGTAGTCATACTCAGATAATTCAAAAATCCATCTAGCAACTCTTCCTTTAGGTTGTGGGCGATTCTTTAGCTATGCTAAGGCGGAGTTATCCGTATATAAATCAAACTTGGGGCCATGTAGGTAATGTTTAAAATGTCGTACAGCCCATATTGCGGCGAGGCACTCTTTTTCTAGCACAGTGTAATTTAGTTCGGGAGCTAACAACAGGCGACTGGCATAAGCGATAGGGTGTTCGAGATTTTCCGTATTCTTCTGGGAGAGCACAGCTCCAATTCCCCAGTCAGATGCGTCGGTAGCTAGTATAAATCGTCTTGAAAAGTCAGGGTATGTTATTATAGGAGCCGAAGTTAATCGTCCTTTCAGTGTATCAAACGCGAGTTGGTGTTCGGGCTTCCATTCGAATATTACGTTTCTCTTTGTAAGGTTATGTAATGGTTTCGCGATTGTGGCGAAACCTTTTACAAATCTTCGATAGTACGAGGCTAGTCCCAAGAAGGCTCTCACGTTTGTCTTGTTTTATGGAACTGGATAATGCTGCACCTTCTCAATCTTCGAAGGGTCCGGGGCTATTCCATCAATTGTTATAATATGTCCCAAAAACGTTAACCTCGTCTTGAAAAAGTCACACTTTTCCAAGTTTATCTTTAATCCGGCATTTCCTAGAAGTGTAAACACATCCTTCAAATGTTCTAGGTGCTCTTCGTAGGTTTTCGAATATATTATAATATCGTCGATATAAACTAGTACGAACTTCCAAGTAACCTCATGGAAGACTCTATCCATCACTTGTTGAAAGGTTGCAGGGGCGTTGATGAGTCCGAAAGGCATCACGAGGAACTCATAGATACCAAATGGGATAGTGAAAGCAGTCTTCTCTCAGTCTTTAGCGGATACTTCCACTTGCCAAAAACCTGAAGCGAGGTCTAAAGTTGAAAAGAAGGCGGAGTGTCCCAGGGCATCTAACATGTCTGCTATCCGTGATACTGGGTAGGCGTCAGGTTTCGTGACCACATTCAGTTTTCTGTAATCTACGCAGAGCCTGAATTTCCCATTCTTCTTATTCACTACTACAATGGGTGCGGACCAAGGACTAAATGACTTTCGAATTAGTCCGTTCTTTAGCATATTTGCTATTTCCTCCTTCAAAAATTCCAAGTATCGGGGCGAGGTTCTATAGGGGTTTAATTTTATCGGCTTTGCTTCGCCGGTGTCTATTGTATGGTGATAAAGGTTTGTCTTCCCTAATTCTGAAAGATCTTTGGCTACCAGATTCGGAAATCCTTCGATAATTTCGTGAACTTGCGGCTTATATCGATTTTCTTCGAGTTTCTCCACTCCGCCTCGTACCAAATTACAACGAATATCTTGTATTTTTTCTCGTGGTATAATAGAAATAATCTTCTCATCTTGTTGATGTTCTTTACAGACTTCGTATATATCCTGACTTGTTTCTAAATATATACCACACCAGCAATAGGAATTAGGTCCTGCTGCTTTGCATCGCTCTTGAGCACCTTTCTTTCTTCTGACCGGGTCAAAGCAATAAGATAACTGATCATATAATTCCCATGTGACAAGCTTCGAATCCTTGCGTATTCCTTCGGGAGTAAATTTGTATTTCATATAGGATTCTTGATACGGGAGTTCATAAGTTAATCCTGCGAAGTTTACTTCTTCTTCGTCAGTATCCGAATCATCACTACTTTCTACATATTCTTCTTCACTATCATCTTCTTCTTTATCGTCGTCCAAGACAGTGGCTCTAGTATTTCTGCACGAGATTTGAGCTGTTCGCTTTTCATCTTTTAAAATTAATTTACATTCTTGGTAATCTATTATAGCGCGTGCTTTCCTCAATCAATCTGTTCCCAAAATTAATGCGTAATCTGCTGCATCAATGACTTCCATGTCAACGGCTACCACAATTTCTTCCAACTTTATTGGTACTTGTGTTACGATTCCTAAACTAGGACGTCTTTCTCCGTGTATACCAGTTATTCTTCTTCCGGATAGTTTCTCAATCCTTCGACCTATGGATTCCATGAAATTCTTCGAAATGATACTAATAGATGAACCACTATCAAGTATTACTTCGACTTTCCATCCAGCTACTTGGGCTTTACAAGTCATGGGTGTATTCCTTTCTACTGTTGTATGATTGGCCATCTTTACAATTCTTGTATGCTTAGGTGTCAATGCCTTTTGTGTCTCGCTCCTATAATGAGGCATGGCCATCAATTGTCCCAAAGTGATATTGGCTCTTGTCGCAAGTAAATCTGAGACGATGGAATATGGCGGAGCATTTTGTGTCATAAGTGGTTGTTGGACAGGGGGTATCTTCTTTCTTTTCTTTTGTTTAGGGTCTTTGGATACTTCTTTTTTCTTTTCTGCTGAGCGCAATCTTTTTGCGATAGGTTGTGGAGCATCTTGTTTACTTGTGGACCCAATACTTTCTCCTATTACTCTATCATTATCTCCAGTCTTAAATGAGGAATTTATATTATCCGCACTCTCACCCTCTTGAGGTGCGCCTGTTAGTTTAAATGCTGTATTCTTTTCCAAACAGTAGAGATGGGTTGTTGGATTTCTTCTTCTTGAGTTATAAACGTATTACTATTTACGTCTCCTTGCGAAACTTGTTGTGTGGTTTGGTTCGCTGTTGTATTAGTCGAAGGAGGCACAGTATTGGTAGGTCGTAGGGCAGCGGAAGCAGCCGGATTTATTTAGTTCCTTTGATTTCCTTGTTTCATGGAACAGCTCCAAGCCATATGTCCAGTCTGTCCACAATGGTAGCAGTTTGGTGGATTATTATAACTTCTAAAGCTCTGTCCTTTATTGCCATTGTAATTATTATAACCTTGTCCTCTGTTATTATTGTTATAGTTTGGTCTGTTATTATTAAAAGTATTAGGTACTCTTTCTCCTTTTTCAATAATCTTCTGCAATGTTTCGGCGATAGGTGCGAAAGCTTTCTGTACTATTCGTTCTATTACATCTTCACTTTCATTATTCTTATTTCGAGAGGGTACGGATCCTTGCATGCCCATAGAAGTAGTAGTGGTATATCCTGTTATAGCTTTAGGATAAGTTTGTGCATTTTCTTCAAATTGTTTGGTTCTAATCGCTTTTTCCAATGTTGGTTTCTCTTGGGACATAATAAATGGTCGGGCTTGGTAGGCAATATCTTTTCGTAATCCCTTCAAAAACTGCCAAACTTTTTCGTCTTCGCTCCATCTATTATTACCATCTATTCGCTTAATTAATTTCTTAATATGACATCAGGAAATTTTTAATAGCAAATATATCTGGATATATTTGCCTTAAATTAATCCGGATATATTCAACCACCCGCGCATTTATCCGCATTAAATAATCACATATATCCGGATATATTTGTATAATATCCGAATATATTTGCATAATATTTGAATATATTCGCATAATATCCAAATATATTCGCATAATATCCGGATTTATCTGATATGCGAATTTATCCGAATATATTTGCGAATTTATCCGAATATATTTGTGAATTTATTCGAATATATCCGCATATATCCGCATATATTTGCATATGAATTTATCCGGATATATTCGCATATATCAGAATTTATAAATTACAAAACGGAAATAATTCATCATCGTTACAATGTAATAACTTTTTATTTTAATAAGTAAATGTCAAACGCTGTAATAAGTGAGTTGAAAGATAAGAATGATGTACATCGCCTGTAAAAATTTCAGACCTATATCATTAAAATTGAGCAAATTATGAGTAGTTAATTTCGAACATAATGAATTATTTCTATTCGAAATTTAATCATTCATAATTTGCTTAATTTTGATGATATAGGTCTGAAATTTTTACAGGAGATGCACATCATTCTTATCTTTCAACTTATTTATTGCAATGTTCAACATTTACTTATTAAAATAAAAAGTTATTACATTGTAACGATGATGNTGATATGCGAATTTATCCGAATATATTTGCGAATTTATCCGAATATATTTGTGAATTTATTCGAATATATCCGCATATATCCGCATATATTTGCATATGAATTTATCCGGATATATTCGCATATATCAGAATTTATAAATTACAAAACGGAAATAATTCATCATCGTTACAATGTAATAACTTTTTATTTTAATAAGTAAATGTCAAACGCTGTAATAAGTGAGTTGAAAGATAAGAATGATGTACATCGCCTGTAAAAATTTCAGACCTATATCATTAAAATTGAGCAAATTATGAGTAGTTAATTTCGAACATAATGAATTATTTCTATTCGAAATTTAATCATTCATAATTTGCTTAATTTTGATGATATAGGTCTGAAATTTTTACAGGAGATGCACATCATTCTTATCTTTCAACTTATTTATTGCAATGTTCAACATTTACTTATTAAAATAAAAAGTTATTACGTTGTAACGATGATGAATTATTTCCGTTTTGTAATTTATAAATTCTGATATATGCAAAATTATACAACATTATGCGAATATAGATGTCAACTACCAGAGTTAAGGTTAGCGTTGGCTGAAGTTAGGAGATCTACATAGGATCTACATAGGATCTACATAGGCTAGTTTATGAATTTATTCGTATAATTTGCATATATCAGAATTTATAAATTACAAAACAGAAATAATTCATCATCGTTACAACGTAATAACTTTTTATTTTAATAAGTAAATGTTGAACACTGCAATAAGTAAGTTGAAAGATAAGAATGATGTGCATCTTCTGTAAAAATTTCAGACCTATATCTTCAAAATTGAGCAAATTACGAATGATTAAATTTCGAATAGAAATAATTCATTATGTTCGAAATTTAATCGTTCGTAATTTGCTCAATTTTGAAGATATAGGTCTGAAATTTTTACAGAAGATGCACATCATTCTTATCTTTCAACTTACTTATTGCAGTGTTTGACATTTACTTATTAAAATAAAAAGTTATTACGTTGTAACGATGATAAATTATTTCCGTTTTGTAATTTATAAATTCTAATATATGCAAAATTATACGAATAAATTCATAAACTAGCCTATGTAGATCTTATGTAGATCTCCTAACTTCAGCCAACTCTAACCTTAACTCTGGTAGTTGACATCTATATTCGCATAATGTTATATAATTTTGCATATATCAGAATTTATAAATTACAAAACGGAAATAATTCATCATCGTTACAACATAATAACTTTTTATTTTAATAAGTAAATGTTGAACACGTTAATAAGTGAGTTGAAAGACAAGAATTGATGTGCATCACCTGTAAAAATTTCAGACCTATATCATTAAAATTGAGCAAATTATGAGTAGTTAATTCTGAACATAATGAATTATTTCTGTTCGAAATTTAATCGTTCGTAATTTGCTCAATTTTGAAGATATAGGTCTGAAATTTTTACAGAAGATGCACATTATTCTTATCTTTCAACTTACTTATTGCAGTATTTGACATTTACTTATTAAAATAAAAAGTTATTATGTTGTAACAATGATAAAATATTTCCGTTTTGTAATTTATAAATTTTGATATATACAGATAAATCCAAATAAATTCGCAATATATCTGGATAAATTCGCAATATATATCCAGATATATTCGACCACCCGTGCATTAATTCGCATATATCCGCATATATCTGCATATTATAAATTTATCCGGATATATTTATCCTTAAAAATTTCCTGATGATCATTCGAATATTGTTCTACAGTTTCGCCTAGTTTCTGTACTTTCATTTGTAACTCAAATCTCCATTGATTTATTAACGCAGTTGTTCGAAAGGTGGTCAAGAAAGATGTCTCAAAGAAGGTTTGGTTCATATTGTTCCAATGATTGATGGGGTTCTGTCCCTCTTGTGCTTCGTTGAACCATTGTCCTGCTGTACCCTGTAGATATCCGCTGACTACTTGGAGTTTATATTCATCAGTATATTGATTTATTCTTGCCGATCGATTAAATTCTTCTAACCATTCCATGGGATCTTGATTTCCTCCGAAAAATGACGGCATTCTTGTATCGTTCCTTATACGAAACGCATTTTGGAGTCCCAGTATTAAAGCATTCGCCTCGTTTTCACCAGTATTCATACTTGGTTGGTAATTTTTCTTCGTTTCGACAGTTTGACGTATTATTCCGTAAGATTTTGTAGAAGTATTTCTGACGATCCTTTGGAGATTTTATCTGGTTACACAAATTTTTGCTTGACAATCTTCGTTGTAAATTTTTTGATCTGGAAGATCTTTGTTATGCTAACGACTACTTTGATGATCACTTTTGATAGATCGTGAAACAAATTGTAAGAAGGTGGTTTTATAAAAAAGGTGATTATGATAATTTTAAATTGTATATTTTCGAATTACTTCGTAATGTTAAAAATTTCTTTGACTATCCTTTCCCAAAAATAGAAATATAATGAGTAATTTACTAAATTAATTAAAGAATATAAAATTTGTGAAACGGATGTGCCAATATTATCGGTTACTGCGTTGGATACTTTATGCCACCTCACAGGAGGCACCAAATTCTGTTACAGGAGTGCAGAGTATTTTGAACAATTTCTCAAATCAGTCTCACAGTTTGCATCACACAAACAAATAATAATACGCTCTATCTGCCAGTAGGTCAAGCAATCAATCGATCTAAACTTGCTTATCTCGAAACAGATAATAAATATATAATAAATAATAATAATAATCAAATAATAATCAAATTAATCATGAAGGCACAGTGAGTAAGGTGGAGTAAAAGTAGTAACGCAGTATCAAACAATATTTAATAATATTTCGCAATATTACGACACAAAATATAAGTTTATTAAAATATAAAATATAAAGTTTTAAAAGCAAAGTATCATTTAACAACAGAAATATTACAGCATGACGTATCTTTCCTGTTCCTGAATGAAGTTTACTTTTCTATTTAATATTTAATAAAGAGTTTCGAATTATTCTGAATTATTTCTAATTACATCCGGAATTATATAGAGGCGTTCTAGGACGCTATATATACGAAATGTCTAGAGAACGCACTAGAACGGTGCGTTCTAGTACGCTATATATACGAAACGTTCG
>PQFF01000011.1:118167-142993 GCA_003547095.1 Diversispora epigaea
CTAAATTTATATCAGATAACGAGTTCACACAGCAAGTTATCTATTATTAAAGCAAATACCGAGATCACTGAGCAGGGTATTTAAGGGAATTTTACTGGGAAACTATAAACTAATTATTAAGATCACAAAGCAGAATAATAGTTTATAACAAAAATAATACTAAGATCACACAGCAAAGTATTAATAAAGGGTATTTTCACAAAGAGTTAAATAATAATTTAATAAGAAATGGATTATTTAATTATAAATCACAAAGTATTTTTATTACTGAGTTATTCAAGTTTTCAGAATTGATTGATTAACTGACTAACTGAGGATTGAGAGAAGAGAAATTCAATCCTTTATATACATAATAGATTANGTAAAAGTAGTAACGCAGTATCAAACAATATTTAATAATATTTCGCAATATTACGACACAAAATATAAGTTTATTAAAATATAAAATATAAAGTTTTAAAAGCAAAGTATCATTTAACAACAGAAATATTACAGCATGACGTATCTTTCCTGTTCCTGAATGAAGTTTACTTTTCTATTTAATATTTAATAAAGAGTTTCGAATTATTCTGAATTATTTCTAATTACATCCGGAATTATATAGAGGCGTTCTAGGACGCTATATATACGAAATGTCTAGAGAACGCACTAGAACGGTGCGTTCTAGTACGCTATATATACGAAACGTTCGAAGAACGCATTAGAACGGTACATTCTAGTACGCTATATATACGAAACGTTCGGAGAACGCACTAGAACGGTGCGTTCTAGTACGCTATATATACGAAGCGTTCGAAGAACGCACTAGAACGGCATATTTAATACGCTATATGAACGTAGGTGGTGTTCGTAGGACGCTATAGATCGGTGTATTTTAGACGCACTAGAACGTTTATATTTAATTCCTGATGTAATAATTAATTGTTTATTTTTTTACTAATTTATTTCTCACTAACTACTGAAACTTACTTCCGACAACAGTCGTATTTATACTTTCTCTTTTATTTACACTTCATCCTTGTACCTCATACTTCATCCTTTGTGCGTCATCCTTCATCCTCGCACGATATCCTTCATCCTCGAACGATATCCTTCATCCTTGTACAGCATTTCTCATCCTTCATCCTCGTACAAGGATGACAATCACCTGAAAGTTCATCTAGTGTCAAAAAAATGTTATCCCCCGTGACATTTCACCTGATTACCAATTTACTTCGCCACAATATATGTATTTAATTCGCAATAAAGTGAAATATTGTATTTATAAAGCAAAGCATTGAGAATACAGTATAATTTTTTGTTGTAAGTTTTAAAATTAAAAGCATTATTTAAACTTCATCAGGAAGTTTTTTTAACCGTAAGATTGCGTAAGATTACGATACCCACGTAAATTTACGCAATTTTTTTCGTAATTATACGGAGCGTAATATTTTACGCAATATTTTCGCAAAATTTTACGTAAAATATTACGATCCGTAAATTTACGTAATATTTTCGCAAAATATTGCGTAAATTTACGATCCGTATAAATTTACATAATATTTTTCACAAAATTTTACGAAAAATTTACGATCCGTTGTTGACCGTGATTTACCTTCCAAATAAAGGACGGAAACAGACAACTATTAGCAGGGATTAATTTGTATAAGACACACAGCACTATACTTAATTTACTAAAGCTGAAGGATTTATACTATTATTAAAGTATAATTGCGAAGGAATTAAGGTATTGCGGAATTAAGGCGAAAGAGGTAGGGGTGAGATTTTATAAAGGTAAACACTAAGTTTACTAACAATTCACTAAGAATTCAAGCCCAGAACACTAAGTAAGACTAAATTTATATCAGATAACGAGTTCACACAGCAAGTTATCTATTATTAAAGCAAATACCGAGATCACTGAGCAGGGTATTTAAGGGAATTTTACTGGGAAACTATAAACTAATTATTAAGATCACAAAGCAGAATAATAGTTTATAACAAAAATAATACTAAGATCACACAGCAAAGTATTAATAAAGGGTATTTTCACAAAGAGTTAAATAATAATTTAATAAGAAATGGATTATTTAATTATAAATCACAAAGTATTTTTATTACTGAGTTATTCAAGTTTTCAGAATTGATTGATTAACTGACTAACTGAGGATTGAGAGAAGAGAAATTCAATCCTTTATATACATAATAGATTACGCTATTGATTACGCTGTACACTACGCTATTCACTACGCTGTGTTATACACTATTGATTACGCTAATGTATACGCTATTAATTACGCTATCTATTACGCTGTCTATTACGCTGTACTCTACGCTATTGATCTACAGTCGTAATACATATTTGTTGTACTAATTTCTAAGTGATTTACATTAATATTTATAAATATAGAAATAATATACTTAATAATAAATAATAATAAGTAATAAATATTAAATATTAAATAATAAAGTATAATAATAATAAAGATAATACCTATAACAAATATAATAATAAATAAAGATAAAAACTATGTTAACAATTCCTCCCAACTTAGTCATAAAGTTCCACTTTATGACAAATCTGAAATTTGTTCTGGATTGTTCTCAAATAATTTAGAACTTTGTATATCAGATAATATCTAATCATGATATTATTTTCATGCACGCCTTGAACAACAAAGGGAAAATATTATGGCGTAAATCAATTTTGGTCTATCATTCTGATCTATACAAGTTTTGAACTAATTTTGTATATCATGTGTGTATATTTTTCCATTCATCCCTTGTTTTCCATGTGTTTTGTAGTGTAACTGCATATTTCTTGTTTTGAACTCGTAATTTTCCCCTATTTTTTTTCTATTAATTTTGCCAGAACCTTCTAATTATTACTATTTTCTCATTAGAATGAATATTTTGCACATGTTTTCTAATATATTTTTATATTTTCCTCATGTTTTCCACGTTTTCTTCTAAAAATACTTTTTAATTTTTTCCTTATTCAAATTTTCAGCCAAATACAATTTCCTTGTCTCAATTTTTTTTTTCCATGAATATTACTTTGAATTTCAGAATTTTCCCATCGAAAAGTTTTTCACACAATTATTTAAGGAGATATTATTTTAGGATTTGTTTTTCCAATTTTCCCATTACGATACTTTAGTCCTTTACTTATTTGTAAGTTGCACTTACTTAATATTTTCTGGTACTCTCAAGTAATTTAAGGAAATATTGTTGCCCTTTGCCAAGCTAGTGGTATGGATTTTAACATGAGTGACCCAGCTTCCCCTAATGAAAGAGATATTAAAAGACTTTGCACTTGATGTTATGTCGTTGAAAGCTCGTCGTGGCCTCTTCTTAAGAGAACGTTCCTGCATATCATCATATGTTCTTGAAGGAAAATATTAACTATAATTTCTTTAAAATTACTTTAGTTATAATAATGTCTAGAGAAAGTCTCAGACGTCGCAACGCACGAAGATTTCCACAAATTGCTGTAATTAATTACTTTTACTGTTTATTATTATAACTATTTTAATTCTATTCACTCATTTAGATTATTTTAATAGAATATTACACTTCGTCGTCGTCGAGGAATTATTAATCTCCTAAATCAAGAATATACACGTCCTACCATCAATCCTCGAGCCAGTCGTCATTCGGTTCAATCATTAGTTAATCGTATTCGGCATTTAGAACATGCCCTTAATCTCGCACTGTTTCCTAATCGCCCACTTGTTCCAACTCCTAATAATCTTCCACCTTTTCCCGATACTCGTTCTGTTAATCATCCCACCGATTTAGATCCTTTTTAATTCTCTCTTTTATCTTTATTGCATGATGTTAACTAGTTATATTTGTATAATTTGATATTAATATTTTGAATTTGTTTTTATAGCCTTAGTTTAGTTTCGCCGTGTGCGCTATGAGGTATCCTTCTAGGTGACAATGATTAGCCGCGGGGTTAGCGATGTGCGCTACTTCCATAGCCGTCCGCCCATTTCTTCCTAGGACTTAGTTTAGTTTTTTAACGTTTAATTGTTTTGTAGCGACGGTGGCCAGCTTCCTTTAATAACTTGTACGTATAATTTTCTATTTTTCTTTATCATTATATTTTAACATCATGTGATAGGTATAAGAAAGACAGTTAAATTTCCTATTATGTATAATACTATTTGTAATAATATATAATTGTATATAATTAATAAGGTATGTAAATGATTTTTTTTTTTTTTTGCTATAACTATTATTATAATGTATAAAATGTATAAACTATGTGTAAATTATATATAATAAAATATGTGTTAAAATAATTAAAAACTATGTTTTTATAATGTTCTAATAATTTGTTGAATAATTAAAATAAATTCATTATGCTTTGAGTTCATCATGCATCATACTATATTTTATCGTGTTCTCCTACTTCTAATATTAATTTTTATAATATCAATATCTATTCTATTAATAATATAAGGTAGTGGTATGAAGACATGCCAGATATTATTACTATTAGACTTTTTCATCAATATTGACTCACTCTTGTCTTTTGAAACTTTTGCCTCTTCTTAGGTCTTACTCAAGTTTAGCAAAGACTCATTCTTGTCGTTATTGATCTACTATTGTCTTCTTTAAGAAATATATTGATTTACTATTACTAATATTGAAAAAATTATAGATAAAATAATTATCTCAAGTTAAAATATTATTAATGTGAACGTAATTGAATTTAAATCAATTATAATAAGGGCTATAATTATTGATGAATATTAAATATTCATGTTCCTATTATTGTTTCATTAACTAATTTTTGCGCAACACTAATATAGATCTCTTTTTTTTTTTTAACATCAAAAATTATATAAATTATTATCTATTATAGATGCTTCTCTGATAATACTTCGTACGTTCTCTTAACAAAAACAATATGGGGAACTCTCTACTACTCTTTCGAAAGTAGATTAGTCGTGGGGTGAACTCGTAGAGGGTATTCATAATAATCGGCGATTTTGAAGATTCGGACGATGTACGGTTCGGCGATCTAGGCGAAAGAAGTGGTCCTTATACTATTCCCAAGTAACGTTATTATTATATATTTTTTATATCTTTTTATTGTTGTCTTTTTATTTGTCTTTTTAAGCTGTCTCTAATCTTCGGTGGTCCTTTCTTCTTGAAATCCGTGGGTATTCTCTCCAAATCGTCGGCGGCGATGTTGTCCACTTCTTGCTCGATTGTTTCTTCTTTTGTATTGGTTTTCCGACTTGTTGTTGTCCTGCTATTGCTTTTATCTTCCTTTCCATGGGCCTGGTCGTTTCGGCGTAGTCTTTTCTTGGCTTGCTTTCCATTTTTTTTCTTCTTGTTTCTCGAAATCGGTCGTTGGTCGTCTCTCCCGATTTCGTCTTCTCTTGTCCGGTGTCCGTAGTAGGTGTTCTTTTCTACTTATTGTCTTTATTGCTGTTATTTGTTGTATTTATTTTTTTTCAAAATATTAATTAAAAAAATTAAAAATTCTTTTTTTTTTTTTTTTATATAACTCCACTTCTTGTTGCCGGTGCTCTTTATTTTATTCCAATGGAATCGGCGATTTCGGCTTCTTGATGAGCGATTTCGATTTACTTCCAAGTTGTGGTTTATTGTTCCGGGGTGCGAGATAAGTGTTCCTTATATATATATTTTTTTTCTATATATATATATATATTTTTTTTTCTTTCCCACCGCTTAATATTAACAGTCTTCTACATTATAGGCGGCGTTTTCTTCTGGTGTTCTTCGGGTGTTCCGGTTTTTTTTAAAAGGTCTTTTTTTAATATCATGGTTGTCGTCGCGGTTTTTATTTGAGTTGGTTTAATGTATTAATTTTATTACTTGAAAATAATTATTATTTTCAGTATAAAGGGCAAAAATCAAAAGTTCGTTTGGGGGTCAACGAAAAATAAAATAAAATATTTTTTGGATAAAAATAAAAATATTGAATTTCTAGCAACATATCAATTCGGGTGTTTATATATCACGGGCGTGACGGTATAATCAACAATGGGAGGACGTGATATTTTACTATAAAGGTTGGGTGTGGTAAATAAATACGTAGCTTCCGTTTTGAGTATTCGGNTGTTCTTTTCTACTTATTGTCTTTATTGCTGTTATTTGTTGTATTTATTTTTTTTCAAAATATTAATTAAAAAAATTAAAAATTTTTTTTTTTTTTTTTTTATATAACTCCACTTCTTGTTGCCGGTGCTCTTTATTTTATTCCAATGGAATCGGCGATTTCGGCTTCTTGATGAGCGATTTCGATTTACTTCCAAGTTGTGGTTTATTGTTCCGGGGTGCGAGATAAGTGTTCCTTATATATATATTTTTTTTCTATATATATATATATATTTTTTTTTCTTTCCCACCGCTTAATATTAACAGTCTTCTACATTATAGGCGGCGTTTTCTTCTGGTGTTCTTCGGGTGTTCCGGTTTTTTTTAAAAGGTCTTTTTTTAATATCATGGTTGTCGTCGCGGTTTTTATTTGAGTTGGTTTAATGTATTAATTTTATTACTTGAAAATAATTATTATTTTCAGTATAAAGGGCAAAAATCAAAAGTTCGTTTGGGGGTCAACGAAAAATAAAATAAAATATTTTTTGGATAAAAATAAAAATATTGAATTTCTAGCAACATATCAATTCGGGTGTTTATATATCACGGGCGTGACGGTATAATCAACAATGGGAGGACGTGATATTTTACTATAAAGGTTGGGTGTGGTAAATAAATACGTAGCTTCCGTTTTGAGTATTCGGACTCGTTATTTCTTTAACTATCGATACTAAACTACTTTTCTAAAGGTTCCGAAATTAATAACAAATTAAATTTCTCTAACTAATTTCATTATTCTATTATATTAACTATTAAAATATAAATACTATGAGATAAATAAATATAATTATTTAATAAAATGTTTAACTAAATCGTTCGTTTATCTACTTGAAAATTAATATTTAATTAAAAAAAATATATGATTTCTTTAACCATTATCTTTGCCTAGTCGTGCTAGTAGCATTGATTCCACGATGAGCATCACATGGAGGTTAAATTAAAACACTAAAGAATAACTATTATTAAATTAAAAGAAGTAAATCCATACAGAATCTCTTTGAACTATTTTAATTTCACAGAAATTACTATCATTACTAAGGAAATATTTCATCAAGAAATATTAACTAAATTTCTCACAGAGAATATATTATTGCTAAGGACATATTTCATCAAGAAATATTAACTAAATCTCTCACAGAGAATATATCAAAATTAAACTTAATTACACTTTTCAGGGGTTTTATCGCATCTCAAGTGATTTCTACTTTATTGCAACTAATGCAATTGATTCACTAAGAATCAACTATACTAAAAAAGTTTCTTCTAAACTTTGTTATTACTACTAGAACTAATCTAGATTTCCTTAATTCTACTAAAGAATTTACTATTTACTAAGCTACTAAAGCTTAACTAATTGCAGGAGATAACTAATAAAATCGGATCTCACAGTCACCACCAAATTGTTGACCGTGATTTACCTTCCAAATAAAGGACGGAAACAGACAACTATTAGCAGGGATTAATTTGTATAAGACACACAGCACTATACTTAATTTACTAAAGCTGAAGGATTTATACTATTATTAAAGTATAATTGGGAAGGAATTAAGGTATTGCGGAATTAAGGCGAAAGAGGCAGGGGTGAGATTTTATAAAGGTAAACACTAAGTTTACTAACAATTCACTAAGAATTCAAGCCCAGAACACTAAGTAAGGCTAAATTTATATCAGATAACGAGTTCACACAGCAAGTTATCTATTATTAAAGCAAATACCGAGATCACTGAGCAGGGTATTTAAGGGAATTTCACTGGGAAACTATAAACTAATTATTAAGATCACAAAGCAGAATAATAGTTTATAACAAAAATAATACTAAGATCACACAGCAAAGTATTAATAAAGGGTATTTTCACAAAGAGTTAAATAATAATTTAATAAGAAATGGATTATTTAATTATGAATCACAAAGTATTTTTATTACTGAGTTATTCAAGTTTTCAGAATTGATTGATTAACTGACTAACTGAGGATTGAGAGAAGAGAAATTCAATCCTTTATATACATAATAGATTACACTATTGATTACGCTGTACACTACGCTATTCACTACGCTGTGTTATACACTATTGATTACGCTAATGTATACGCTATTAATTACGCTATCTATTACGCTGTCTATTACGCTGTACTCTACGCTATTGATCTACAGTCATAATACATATTTGTTGTACTAATTTCTAAGTGATTTACATTAATATTTATAAATATAGAAATAATATACTAATAGTTAATAATAAATAATAATAAGTAATAAATATTAAATATTAAATAATAAAGTATAATAATAATAAAGATAATACCTATAACAAATATAATAATAAATAAAGATAAAAACTATGTTAACACCGTACAATATTTTTCACAAAATTTTACGAAAAATATTACGTAAATTTATACAGATCGTAAATTTACGCAATATTTTGCGAAAATATTACGTAAATTTACGGATCGTAATATTTTACGTAAAATTTTGCGAAAAATATTGCGTAAAATATTATGCTCCGTATAATTACGAAAAAAATTGCGTAAATTTACGTGGGTATCGTAATCTTACGTAATCTTACGGTTAAAAAAACTTCCTGATGCTGTATGTCAAGAATATACAGTAATAAGTGCTATTTTGGGAATAAGGATAATTTTTTTTAAATTAGCAAACAGGATTCAAAATATAAAGTCAACGAGGGTAATCAGGAAGAACAAGTTCAGATCTAAAGGAAATTTAGAGATTATATTCAAATTTTAGCAAAAATTAAAGAATAAAGTGATATAAAAGCATTAGCTAATATGAAAATGAAAGAATCAATAGTAATTTATTAAATTAACCAATTACAACTCAATAAAAATTAATATAAGTTTGCATAATAAACATATTGCTAATATATTTAATAAATTAATTCATACTTTAAAATTGAGCTAAATTATTTTGAGAAGATTTTAATTAACTTCATTTAAATCAGTAAATATTCGGTAAAAATTAATTTTAATAATTAACGAAATTTATAAAATTAATTAAATTAATTTAGATAGTGAGAATATGATCTAGAATTTGAAACAATAAATATTATTGTGATCATTAAATGTACTAACAATTAAATTATTTTATATAATGTTTTAAAAATAATAATTTATTAGCTCTTTATACCAAGTTCGGAATTTAAACATTTTTTATAAAATAATATCGAAAATTAAATATTCAATTTTTTAAATAATGTAATTGCATTTAACACTTAATGTTATAATAAATGCAATTGAAAATAACAATCATTATCAAGAAAGAAAAAGAAACAAAATGGAATATTAATTTATGCTACTTTGATTGTTGGGATCTAAATTTTAATCCACAACACACTCTATAATTTATTTTTATAATACATTTAACAAAAAAAAATAAGTTAAACAATAATCATCTTTTTTTTTAACTATTATCAGTCAGGCGATATGTCCCATGATCGACATGGGGGTTTGTCAAAAAAAATGTCGATCATAATTAAAAAAATTTCGGTTTACTAGTGAAATATCACATCTAATATAATAAAGTACATATTTTTCACATTGTATCAAAAAAATTTTGATCACATATTGAGCGAGATGTAAGAATATGTATTCTGTTTTTATTTTGTTTAATTATTTATTCCTTGAAAAGAATCTTCATTTCAAAATTTCTTTTACCTGACCTGCAATTCAATAAAGTTACACAATGGAAAGCGATAATTTTTTTTTCCAATTTTTATGAAAATAATAGCTCATATTTTGAATTTTTGAAATAGAAGATAACAATAAAAGTAATTTTGAATTTTTTAATGAAGAATTCTTACAAGTAATAGGAGAAGATTCAAAAAATAAATTAACACCTTGTATATTAATGGATATTGTTGATAGCTAGTTTCAGACATGTGGTGCAGGTAGCAAAAAAAGATTACGCGAATTAATAGGTCACTGGCAAATTGATAAAGATATTGTTAACCAAGTAAATAATGATTCATCTATATTAGGCGTATGTATGCCTCGTTTTAACTTTGATCAAAGAATACATATTAAAAAATCCAGAGCAAAGTCATATTCAATTTTGACAATGCTTATTTTGTTTTCGTAATTATTACAATTTTACAAGAGGAAAAAGTTGTAAACAGCATTCTTCGAATATTTTGAATAGAGTAATATTAATACCATGTATTGGACAAATCAATTGTAAAGCGTTGAAAAAATGTGAAAGAAGCTTTTGAAAATGCATACAGGCCTCTATTTATATGTGGAAAATGTTTTATAAATAATGGTGGACATCTTTATATTAAACCCGGAAAAGGAAAAAAACCAACAAATTGTGATGAACAACATGTAAATGATTCTTCAGAACAACTTAAAATGATCGATCAATGGTTAATTATAATAGGAAAGTCTAACGAAAATAAACTTCAAAATTTAACTTTATTTACAATTGCACCTTCGATATTTAAGATATTAGAAAATACTTCTTTGAAAAAATGCTCTTCTGTTCAACAAACTTCTACTACACCTGATATAGATTATCTATTCTCAGTTTGTTTCATCTTCGAATTGCTTTTCAATTAAAAAATATTAATATTGATACTATTTCAATGGATGATTTAAATGAAAATTATTGTAAAAATTTGGGGAAAGAATTTGCCAACAAACTTGGAATTCTCGAAAAGAATGTGAAGAATCTTGTGAATTATTACAAAATCCACCATCTCTTAATAAATATATATCTGCATTTCCATCATGGTTGGTGAATTTTTTTTATAATCTATTAATTATTATTTATGAAAAAAAAATAATAACAAACAAAAAACAAAATCAAAGAAATAAACCTATTAAATCTAGTGATTTAACACGAGTAACAAAAATTGGTTCCTTATTTCTTTCAATTCTTATTTCTATTACATTTCCTTCAATTAAAGTATGGTTTTCACAAGTATTAACTAGTTTAACAAGAAAACCTAAAATTGCAATGTATTTAACAGATCTTCTTTCAGTTCTGAAAATTACATCTCACAGTAATGATTATGAACGTATTTTAGAAAAAAAAGAATGAATAATGCCAATCCCAGAAAGAGACTTCAACAAAATCCAAATATTTGGAATCTTGCAGTAATTGATAATATAGATTTAAAACAAAAAACCTTCACTTATGGTAATATTTTTGATACAACTCGAGAAACTTCCCATACAACAATTAGAATGGCTACTGAATTGCCTAATAGTAATTAATAATGTAATACGATAAAACAAGTTCCGGATAACCTTACTTTAATAAAAAAAATACTTCAAATATTTAAAATTATTCAATGTGCCATTGTTTACAATTCTCCATGAAATTGAATAATTACTGATTGTTTATTATTTGAAAGTGAATTGTTATCTAAAATAATAAATCTTCATTTACAAAATTATTACACTTATTAATACTACATCATTTTAAACATTGTTTTTTCTGTTTATATCTTTATTATTATTTCATGATCATGGTACCAATTTAGCTGAAAAATATTTGAATGTCTTGGAAGAGAATAAGGTAATTTTATTTAAATATAAATTTGTATCTCTGCTGATCATTTTAACCTCCTTAATAATCCTCAGAAGTGAAAAAAAACTCTTTTTGTACCTTTTCTAAGTGCAAACATATTTTTTTGCTTGCCTGTTATTTTATATAATAATGATGATAATAATTATTAATTGATTTTATTAATAGATGATTTACATAAAATAAAATAATTTATTTAGATAAATAAAATAAATAAATGAGTAATTGATGATATAATAAGAAAAACAATTATAAGAGAAATTTCTTTGAGAGGTTTTAAAAGTGGCTCACAAACATTTCTACTAATCAATTTCACATTCTTAAACTGGAAATATTCATAAACGGGTATTTATTTTTTATTATCCATCCAGGTCTTTTCGCTTTTTTTTTTCATGAAATTGATAGAATTACACCAATTTAATGAGCCACACCAAATCCTGCTTAGTTCAAAAATTCTGTAATGAATTATTTTCCTTTTTTAGCCTATTGAAAAACCTTTTATAACTTATTATCAAATAAATTTAGTTGTAAATTAAAATTTATTTCATTCTTTCGTTTCTTCTGCCACAATTATTTCTTTAAAAACAATTCAGTACCTATAAATTTAATGTTGTAATTTTAAGTAAAATGTGAGAACTTGCTTGTGTAAATTTTTTTGTTTAAGTCTACAATATAACAAATATCAAATCATTTTTCTAACATTATATTGCATTTTTCTACTTGACTCTTAACATAATTTCTTTACGCTAATTTTTAAATTCAGTTGACACTGTTTACTTATTTAATTAAGATTATTGCTAATTTCTACCGTTTAAAAGTACTTCTTTATTAACTTTAAAAACCAATACTTATAACGACTAATATTTAAAAAACAACAATATTACTGATTATTTCTTCTAATAATTCATTAGCATCAATACTCCCATTTTCTTTTGCTTTATTTAACCAGTAGATCGCATTTACAATATCTTTCTTTGTTCCAATTCCTTCATAAAAGTATTTTCCAATCACATATTGGCTATCGGCATAATTATTTTCCGCAGCTTTTTTAAACCATTCAAATGCTTTCTTATAATCCCGATCAATTCCTTCGCCATATTTATAACAACATCCTAAATTATGTTGAGCTGCATTATGTTCTTTTTCAGCAGCATTCAGATACCATTTAAATGCTTCTTTTTCATCTTTACCCACGCCCATACCACGATCATAACAATATCCAACATTAAGTATTGCCCTAATATTTCCAGCCAGAGCAGATTTCATAACCCATTGAAACCCTTTAACTTCATCTTTTGCTATTCCTGTTCCATCTTGGTAACACATGTAAACATTTAATTGTGCGTTAAGAAAGCCTTTTCCTGCAGATTTCAAATATAATTCAAATGCCTTTTCTTCATTTTTTTCAACACCAAAACCATTATCATAACAATATGCCATAGCATTTAAAGATATATTGGACCCTTCATCCACAAGTTTATAATAAATCTGAAAAGCTTTTTTTGTATCCTTTTCAACGCCTAGACCTTCGAAATACATAAATGCAATAGAGAAGGTTCCAATTTCTTTGTTGATATTGTATAGTTTTCTTAAAGGTAAGATATGAGAAGAGGAGGTATTAATCATTTCATTGGCTGCTAAATTATAGAATTTAAAAGCTATTTGATTATCAACAACAGTCCCAATGCCATACTGATAAAAAAATCCTATTAAGCTAGTAAACCAATAGTTAGATGGATGACTAATCATTTCATAAAGAATTGCAATTGGATTCGTTTTGTGTTCTCTAATATAATTTTCGATCATAATTGGTCGAATCATTCTAGGCTGTCTATCGAACAAATCAATTAGAAATTCAAATAAAACCTCAATAAACACAGTAACTTCAGTCGTGATATCGAAAAAAGGTTTAATTTTCGGTTCTTCAATTTGCCTTAATAAAAAATATGAATTTTATATTTAATAAATGTTCTGAATATTTAAAAACATTAAAAATGACTTACATATTTAAATTTTCCAATTTAACATCTGTGACATAAGGTTGTGATTGGGGTTTTCGAAATCTAATGCTTTCATCAGAGATAATGATTTTAGAAAGATTTTTAACAACTTGAGAAATATCTGGTCGTGAGTTTCCATTGTGTTTCCAACAATCTGTCAAAAATATTACATTATTACATTAATAATTTATTATTTAAACAATATTGGTGATTTTAATAAATTATTTTAGTTTATACCGGTGTATATTTCCTTGTATTTATGAGGTGTTCCAGGTATAGCTCTTTCTCTTTTTCCTTTTGCAATATTGCTTAACAAATCAACATTTGACGAAGGTTCTATTTCAAAAGGAGGATCTCCACTAGAAATCTCCCAAAGAATAATTCCTAAACCAAAAATATCGGAACTCTTATTTATGCTAATTGTATTGAAGAGTTCCAAATGTTGGGGGTCCATATATTGTATTGGGCCAAAATTATTTGTAGGGAAACTTAAAGAATCGGAAATTATTTTTGTTAATCCAAAAACATTTAATTTGATGATCCCATTATGAATAAAAATATTTTCAGAGTTCTAATTAAATAATTTTTTTTTTAAAAAAAATTAAAATAATTCATTTAAGAAATTTATTTATATGAATATTTAAAAAAAAACGATTACCAATTTCCCATGAACGATATCATTTGAATGTAAAAACAGTAAAGCATTTGCAATTTGTTTTGCGAGATTTAATTTTTCATTCCAATCCAAACTTTTGAAATTGGATTTCAAATATTGACGAAGAGAACCTTCATTAACATATTCAAGGATAATCATATAATTGTTGGTGTTCTCTATAAAAATAAAAATAATTTGAATAAATAAAATAAATAAAATCCAAATATTAAGTATAAAATTTAAATATTTTTACCTTGCTTAGTAATGCCATAGAATTTAAGAATACAATCATTAATTTTCAATTTTCGATGTCTTTTAATCTTTTTCAATTTAAAACAATGATAATAGAAATATTAACAGCAAATTCAAATTATAGAATAAATAATTTAATTTAACTCACTTCATTTATTAAATTATCCAGTGTAAATTTATCATTCAAAGAAATACATTTGAGAGCAATCGTTTTTTGAGAAATTTTAAAACTAGCTTTAAAAATATTGGCAGTAATCAGTTTTACATTTTGAAGTTCAGAGTATTGATAAAATGGGATGTTTTCTTTTTGAATAATATCGTCAGTAATTAAATTATCCATCCAGCACTCCTATTCTTTTTCGTATGTCTTTTCTTGGGACATGATTAACTATTAAAAATTATTGAATGAAACGATATGTATATTGTTAGTCCCACATATCACGACATGTTAGTCACACACATTACGACAACTCCTTTTTGAGAAAAGAAAACTGGATATCCATAATATTCCTGGTTGCAAAAATAATTTAAATCTAGCTTTAGTTTTAATAAAATTTTGAAATAATTTGTTAAAGACTTTGTTTTTCTTTTGGGTCGGAAAAAGAAGAAAAGGCGTTAATATAATAGACTAATGCATTGTGTATGTACGATTTCATTGAAAGAGAAAAATTGAGGCCTAAAATAAGAAAACAATTGATCAATTCAAATTTCCAAATTAACTTTAACTGCGTACGTCATTGAGCGTATCACTTCCATAAATGCATTTTTTGCGTTTTTTTGTTATTTTGTCCCTAATTTAAAATCCAAATAAAATATGTACGTACAATTTTGTATATTATTTTTTATTGTCCATTTTTGTTAATATGGCAAAAATAAAATGAGCAAATAATGTATTTATATATAAATTTTGATTTTCGTGCAGCATATAGCTCAAAAAATTTAAGTTTAATTTACAAATAATGTATTTTATAATATCGCAGCAATAAAATACATCAAATGAACAAAAAATGGCGATATGTACATTTTTTAGATATTTTATAAACAAAGTTTTTATAAGTAGCCAAGAAGAATGGTTTTCAATAAGGAAAGCATAAAATTGATTTTTAGCCATCAAAAGAACCTTTTTCATGACCGTGGAGTAGCTCTATAAATAAATCTATTAAATAATTAAATATTTTAACAACTTATTAATATTTAATAAATAGCACTTACTTAAATAATTTCAAAAAACTTTAGTGGTTTATGAATGATTAATGATAGTTAATTTTTTAAATTCATTGTATTGATAAGGACATTGCATCATTGAAGATTCGAAAATAACATTACAATTTTCTGATAAAATTTTCAAAAAAAATTTAATGTAATTCTTTAAAGAAGAAACAGAGAAAATTGAAATATGAGTAAAGTGACGAGTTTTTTTTTTTTATTTCAATAAACGTTGTCGTTACAGGAGATCACATATATTAAATATTGGTCGATTGTTTCCCTTTTGTTAATGCAAACCCCAGTAAAAAGAAAAAAAAATGTCCAAAATTTTTTGGCAAGTTATCTTGATAAAGAAGATCAAAATAATTTTTTTTTATTTTCTCTCGACAAAAATAAAATACGATTATACTTTTCTGATGATTTGTCGGAATTTTATATTCAATATCATTGGGCATTAATAAAATACTTTTCGAAACGAGATATTCTAAATGTATACTTTAAAAACAGTTATCTATATACAAATATTTTTGATTAAAAAAAGTTAACCACCAATAAATTTAAATAGATAAAAAAGGAATTTGACTTGTTCCAATATACAAAAATAACAATAACCAAAAACTTCTCCTGCTCATAATGGCTAGTATTATAAGTAAAACATTCCAAAATTCATTACTTAACATTACCTAATCTAAAATTGAAAAAGTAAAATATGTCAAACTCTTATTTATAAAAAATTTCTTTCGGAAAAAAAATGACAGAAGATGAAATCTTAAAATTGAATTTTTACAATGCAAAAAACAAGGACTTGCCATATTATCTAGGAATACCTAGAATTATCTCAAGAGCAGCCTACAGAATCATCTCATGAATTATTTACGAAGGGATCATGTTTTCAATATTTTTTAAATCATTATTAATAAATACTTAATTGTATTTGGTGCGACCTATTCATTCTATTCATTGAATCATTAGAAAGATATTTTTTGCTTAATTTTTGTGGGTAGGCATGTATTCGGTAATCATGAAACTTTATTAATCGACGTGATGAATTGATTAAATGAATATGGTATCAAATAAATTTTTGATTTGTTAATGAAGTTTCTTCTTTTTCATCATTGGTAGCTAAAGGATCTTTTCGAAACATATAGAAATGTTGATTTTATTACTGACATGTATTTAAGACACATCAGCTTATCCCGATAATTAAAATTAATGGGCTCTCGAATTCTATAGGTAAATCATATTAATCATAAAGGGAAATTAGAAAAATCAAAATTTAAGATTTTTTTGATTAGTATTATTAAGAACAATGATGTCATTGATAATTTTCTTAATAAAAAATTTCAAAAAGGAGATTGAGGAGGTGTAGGAGAAAGGTTATCAATTGATAAGCCGGGGTTCATGAAAATCCTATCATTAAATAGACCAGCTATTACTCAATTGTTGTAGAATACTAATAACAATTCAAAGTTGAGTCAAGAAGATATTAAAGATTATGTAAATTAGCTTGAAAATTATTAATTAATGCAATTGGTGCTGAACGAACCATTTCAGCTGGCAATTTGTCTTATATTCGTGAAATCCGTGACAGGCAGTGAAGAAAGAAACGAGAAGAAAGAGATGAGGGTGGCGAGGTGCAATTATCAAAGATTCATTCTCAAGCTTAAATAGAGATTTTGAAATATCGGAAAGAGATTCACGTAATCAAACTCGTTACATGGTAGAAGAAAGATTGATGCCAAAAAACACGGATATACTAATATCATACACAATAATATAGAAGATAGCATCTTAAAAATATTAATAAAATATTGACAATCTTTATTGCCTCAAAATCAGAATCAGAAATTTTGGAATGTAATAAAATGAACAATTTGAAATTGATGCAAATTCGGGAGTTGTGAATTTCAATCAATTATGTTTATACAGTATATTACTCGGTCAAGATTAATTTAAAATATATAAAAACTGAATTGCACATTAAAAGATAAATTAAACGAACAAATTCTAATTCGAATATAATTAAAGTAGATGAATGAATTGATCCTGATGAAATCAGTGCTTGAATCATAATGTAGTAAATAGCATTTACAATATCTTTCTTAGTTTCATATCCATCATATAAGAATCTTCCAAGCCAGTATTGGCTATCGGCATAATTATTTTCCGCAGCTTTTTTAAACCATTCAAATGCTTACTTATAATCCCTATCAATTCCTTCGCCATATTTATAACAACATCCTAAATTATGTTGAGCCTCATTATGTTCTTTTCCAGCAGCCTTCAGATACCATTTAAATGCTTCTTTTTCATTTTTACCCACGCCCGTACCACGATCATAACAACACCCGACATTATGTATTGCCCTAATATTTCCAGCCAGAGCAGAGTTTATAATCCATTAAAACCCTTTAGCTTCATCTTTTGTTATTCCTGTTCCATCTTGATAACACATGTTAACATTTAATTGTGCGTTAAGAAAACCTTTTCCTGCAGATTTCAAATATAATTCAAATGCCTTTTCTTCATTTTTTTCAACACCAAAACCATTATCATAACAATATGCTACGGCATTCAAAGCATTAAAAGATCCTTCATCTGCAACTTTAGAATAGATCCGAAAAGCTTTTTTCGTATCTTTTTCAACACCTAGACCATCAAAATACATATCTGCAAGGGAGATGGTACTAATTTCTTTGTTAATATTGTGTAGTTTCTTTAAAGGCGAGAAATTAGAGGTTGAGGTATCGATTATTTCATTGGCTGCTAAATTAAAGAATTTAAAAGCCATTGATAATCAACAACAGTTTCAATTCCGTACTGGTAAAAAATTACTATTAAGCTAGTAAACAAATAATAAGAAGGATGGCGAATCAATTTATATGTGTTCTCTTTTGCCTTTCGCAATATTGTTTAACAAATTAACAGTTAACGAGGATTTCATTTCAAAAGGAGGTTTACCACTAGAAATCTCCCAAAAAATAATTCCTAGACAAAAAATGTCAGAGCTCTTATTTTTTCTAATCGTGCTCAAGAGTTCCAAATGTTGAAGATCCATATATTGTATTGGACCAAAATTATTTGTAAGGAAACTTAAAGAATAGAAATGGTTTTTGTTAATCCAATCTTCTATGAATGATATTGTTAGAATGCAAAAACATCAAAACATTAGCAATTTGTTTTGCAAGATTTAATTTTGTATTCCAATCTAATTTTTGAAAATTGGTTTTCAAATATTGACGAAGAGAACCTTCATTAACATATTCGAGGATAATCATATAATTATTGGTATTCTCTATAAAAATAAAATAAAATAAGTTAGTAATTAATAATATATTAAGCATGATACTTAAATATTTTCACCTTGTTTAGTGATGCCACATAATTCAAGAATACTATCATGAATTTCTAATTTTTAATATCTTTTAATCTTTTTCATTTAAAATAAAAAAAAAAGAATTAACGATAAATTTAGATACTAATAACATAATAAATAAATTATTACTTCATTTATTAAATTATCCGGTGTAAAATTGTCATTATCATTTAAATAAACGTTTTTAAGAGTAACAGTTTTTTGAGGAGTTTTAAAAGTGGCTTCATAAACATTTTTACTAATCAATTTCACATTCTCAAATTCAGAATATTGATAAAATGGGATATTTTCTTTTTGAAAGTATCTTTGATAATTAAATTATCCATCCAGATCTCCCATTCTTTTCTCGGGACATGATTAACTATTCAAAATTACATAAGCTGGCAGAATTTATGTTTGAGTCACACAAGTGGACTATCTTGCCTAATATAAAGTTCTTACCACCAAAATTATTTGCCTAGTGCAACGATTAATGAATTATTTTCCTTTTTAGCCTATTAGAGTAAAACCATTTGTTAAGTTTAATGTTATCATTTATTGCTTAAATTGTAAATATTCGTAAGTTATCTATTAGTGCTATAAATAATATGCGAGAACTAGCCTAGCTTGAGTACTTTTTTCAAGATCGGATAATGTACAATATTGCATTTTCTACTTGACGGCTTGAACATAATTAATACTATTATTTTTAATTTAAAATCCAATATTTATTACGACGAATATTTAAAATACAAATCATTTATTTCTAATATATTTTAACACAAATTATATTAATCACAAATAAAAATAGCAATACTTTAACTATAAAAAATAATGTCATATATTGTTTATTTTATACTATTACATCATATTACTGATTATTTCTTCTAATAATTCATTAGCATCTGTATTCCCGTTTTCTTTTGCTTTGTTCAACCAGTAGATCGCATTTACAATATCTTTCTTGGTTCCAAACCCTTCATAAAAGAATTCTCCAAGCATGCATTGGTATTCGCTATAACTATAATTATTTTCTGCAGCTTTTTTAAACCATTCAAATGCTTTCTTATAATCCCTATCAATTCCTTCGCCATATTTATAACAGCATCCTAAATTATGTTGAGCCTCATTATGTTCTTTTCCAGCAGCCTTCAGATACCATTTAAATGCCTCTTTTTCATTTTTGCCCACGCCTATACCACAATCATAACAATACCCGACAATGCACATTGCATGAATATTGTGGTGACGATGGGGAATTGGTGAGATGGTACGAAGATAGTAGCATGGAAAATGTGTGGCGTGGGAATCCAAATGATGAGCCGTACGATGATGGAAATGATAGAGTTGCACGATGATGGGAAATGATAGAGTTGCACGATGATGGGAAATGATAGAGTTGCACGATGATGGGAAATGATAGAGTTGCACGATGATGGNGAGAGTTCCTTTTCGCGGCATATTTTAGGATAGCAACGTTTCAATACTTTTATCTCTTTATTTCAATTTTATTTTATTCTATTTTATTAAATAATTATAACAACGTTTATAATAATATTCATGTAAATAGTAGAAGTAGTAACAGAATAGAAACACGCCATTGTAATATTTTGTTATCTAACTTCTAATAAAACTTTCTTTATTGTTTGATTGTAAATAAACACTTTATCTCTTATAAATTCGTTCTAACACTGATAGTATCCGTAGGAAAACTACCTCTACTTCGCTTACTCACGCACCTTCCAGATAACACCTGAGACTTTTGTAATTGTTATTTAAGTTGCCACACTGTGTTAAAATTAAGATAGTGATACACGAAGAAGTGTAAGCTATCGGTGTGGCCGAAATTGTAATTGTAGTTTTGGTTCTGTCCAGACGTGACAGATTTTGGTGCCTCCTGTGAGGTGTGATACGAGGTATCCCTATAAAGTAGTGCTGTTTCACAAATTTGTGTAAATCCCTGATAAACCTAGTTAGAATTTAGATTAGGTAATTCTATCATATTACCACGAAAAGGCAACAAGAAAGATATCTCCCCCTTTCTTTTCCCCAAGAAAACAACAGACCGAGAGAACAGCCCACGACAAGTTTACGAGAATCAGCGGGTCAAAGCGGTCTATAACATAATAAAATCTCCACAAATCAGAGGATCAACGACGAAGTCAATCGTGTCAGAAATCCGTGTAACAAAGAGAAGATACGATCTGCCGCGAAAACGTATAACTAGAGCGATGAGTCGTAACGCTGAAGAAAGCGGGACTAACGCTCTAATTAGAGGGCTGCAAGACGCATTTCGCATACGAAATGATGCACGAATGCCAATATTCCATGGAGGAAATCAAGACCCCATGGAATGGCTTGAGGAATTCAACAGATCGGCAAAAATAAACCAATATACCGATGAGTACAAGCTTCGCGTGGTCGGTGGGTACCTGCAAGGTGCTGCGGGACAATGGTTCGTCGAAACACAAGAAGGACGAAACCCCATTACGCACTGGGATACCGGGGGACAAGTTTCATTTGAATCATTATTTTTGGCTGCTTTCAAGACCACTGTACTTATTAATCAGTGGAGATTCGAATTGCAAATGAAAGTGCAGAAATTGGGTGAAACCGTGGAACAGTACGCCAACGATGTAAAAAAATTGGTAAAAAGAATTGACGGCGAAAACAGGTGGAGTAATGATGAAAAGGTCTGGCAATTCTTAAAGGGATTACGAAAAGATATTGCCTATCAGGCTCGTCCGTTGATCCTGTCGCAAGAGAATCCCACATTGGAATCTGCGATCAGGATTGCGAAACAGTTCGAGGAGAATGTGCAAACCTACCCTGAAATAGTTGGGTATGGTGTCCCTTCTTTCGCAAATATTCCATTTACGCCCGTCCGCGACAGGAACGATGATAAAGAAGATGCGGTGGAGCGAGCAGTACAGAAGGCTTTAACTCCAATAGTCGAAACGCTACGAAAAATTGTAGAAAAGAACGATAAGCCAACGAACACGTTTCATGGACGACCCAACTATGTCTTCGATAATAGGGAACGAAATATAGGACACCGCAATAATAACACTAACAATTCGCCCCGCTGCTATGCTTGTGGGCAGACAGGACACATGGCTCGAGGATGTCCCACGAGAACGAATTATCAAAGAAATTCCGACCCCTTTGTACAAGAGCAAAGTAAAGTGGAGAGGCCACAAGTCGAAGCCATAACGAGACAAACTGGGCCACAAGCACCCCAGAACAATGGAAATAATGCGTTCGTGGCTCAAGAAGAAACAAGTGGACTGCCAACCGCTACCGTTTGGGAAAGGGTACAGCATTTAAACCACTAGGCGCACCTCTGGAGGGTGAGTGTGCGAATGAAATAAACCCCTCGTTTAAAGCTGGAAAAGCGAACGCGATAACGGGAGAAGACGCAGGAACTAAAGACAAGCAAGTGAACCAGCCCATCGCGAAAAGACTGCGATCAAGAAAGGGCAAAGAAGCAGCAGGTGAGCCCCAACAAAAGAAAAAGAAGGCCTTGCCAGCCCAGCAACCATACATAGTGCAGAACGCCCCGCACTATTCTATCGTGTCGGACCTGCTGTCTACAAGGGCCAGCATTACTTTAGGGCAACTAATGGGATTGTCGCCATACCGCAACGAAGTGCGAAAAGCTCTCGCCCCACGACGAGCAAAGGCCATAAAAACGGCCAATCACACCAAAGTTGAAGGGAATACTCCAATGATGTATAAGGCTCAAGTGGCGGGTTGGAAGGTTGATATCATACTTGATAGTGGCTCTTCCATTAGTGTTATTTCAGAGAGCTTTATGGAATCGTTAGGAAGAAAGATTGATAGACCTTCCGATAAAACAATAGTCGGCATACACGGCGAGAGATGTTCCAGCATGGGAGTCGTAACTCAAGTACCAGTAAAACTAGGAAGCGTAACCGTGGTGACGGATATGGAAGTTATAAATGCAACTGGGTACGCTCTAGTCCTTGGTACTGACTGGCTGAGGAAAGCGAACGCGATAATTGACTATCAGNAATGCAAGCTAACGTTGAAAGACAACAAAAATACTGAGGAAATTCCCTGTAGAAACACAAACACGGTGATATCAGGAAGTGACGACGATACCGGTAATGAAAGCGAAGATTATACAGAAAGCAGCGAGGATACGGATGTAGAGGAAGATGAAAGGGTGAACTTCGCAGGGCTGACCTATAATTTGCCTCAGCAAGAAGTCGACGTAACCTTCGAAGGAATACACACGAACGTGGGATACATAACGTGGGAAATCTACGATTACCTTACTTATTGTCTTGATGTTATTAGGAGGAAGAGGCATAAACAAAAACAGCGAAAGGCCGTAGGACCGAACTCTTATTGCTGGTGCGATAAATATCTTAAAACTGATGAGGATAAATGCAAGGAGTGCGGGGAGCGGCTACAAAGTTGGGAAGCCGTTTCGATGGTGCCACGAGATGAAATTCACGACGTACGCGGGAACCTAGTTCAAGGAGGAATGGAGATTCTGGTAGAAAATGAGTACAAACCATTAGTTGACGAAATTATTACGGAATTCCCGGGTTTAGTGGCCAACGATCTCTCGCAGTTAGGAAGAACGAACGTTTGCGTACACACGATAGATACCGGGGAAGCGAGGCCTATCAAATTGCATCCATATAGAACTTCGCCTCGACATGTGGAATTTTTGAAGGAGGAAATTGCCCGTATGATTGAAAATAAGTTGATACAGAGGTCGTCCAGCCCATGGTCAGCACCTACGGTAGTGGTCAACAAGAAAAATGGAAAGTTTAGATTATGTGTTGACTACAGGAAGCTCAATGCTGTCACTAAGCCTGACGCCTATCCGGTCCCGAAGATAGCCGACATGTTGGACGCCTTGGGACATTCCGCTTTCTTTACGACGCTCGACTTGGCATCTGGGTTCTGGCAGGTGGAGGTGTCACACAAGGATCAAGAGAAAACCGCTTTTACCACCCCTTTCGGTACATATGAATTTTTAGTGATGCCGTTTGGGCTTATTAACGCACCCGCGACGTTTCAGCGAGTGATGGATCGAGTATTTTATGAGGTGATATGGAAGTTCGTGCTAGTATATGTAGATGATATTATCATCTACTCAAAAACCCGTGAAGAACACGAGAATCACTTGAGGACCACCTTCACCCTTCTAGGCAGAGCAGGACTAAAAATAAATTTGGAAAAATGCGACTTCTTCCGGACAAGATTGGCGTTCTTGGGACACGTGGTGACAATTGAAGGAATCGCTCCCGATCCAGCGAAGATAGAGAAAGTCCAACGATACCCTATCCCCAAGAACAAGACCGACGTTCGCGCTTTTCTGGGGCTAGCGTCCTATTACAGGAGATACGTGCGAGATTTTTCCACCATCGCGAAGCCGCTACACAGTCTCACGAAGAAAGATGTCACGTTCGATTGGAAGAACGAACACCAAGCAGCTTTCGACTTACTAAAGAACCGCCTTATATCAGCACCAGTAATGATTTATCCCGATTTTTCGAGGCGATTTATGCTCGCCACAGATGCGTCCGATTGGGGAATTGGAGCTGTGCTCTCCCAAAAGGACAGTTCAAACCAAGAACATCCCGTCGCTTACGCCAGTCGTCTTCTAGCCGCCGCCGAACAAAATTATACAGTTGTGGAGAGAGAGTGCCTTG